>CM056595.1:17492314-17702314 GCA_029721355.1 Tegillarca granosa
ATTTTAACACAACTGTCACATTTATTAGTAACTTTCCTCTACAGTTAGCACAAGGACGGGAAGCAGTTTTCCTGTTTATGGCATGTATTCCTTTTAAACATTTTGGATTTAAAACCGAGACGGATAAAATAAAGTTTCTTTCGTCGTTTTATCCTTTATTTGAAATAAATGGTACAAAGGTTCATACACTTATCAATATGACGATAAAAATAATAGTAACAAAGATTTATAAAGTCAGTGATATTTTTTACCTAAAATCTGCTCTGGAAAAGTTTCAGTGGATGTTTCTCATCAGAAGTCAAAACATCAAAATTCAAAGAATCTGGAACGCCTCCTATTATCCAATGTCAGACACATTTTTTCACGGCAGCTTTTTAAAGGATGAATTTGATTACAGTGAAGAAATAATGGAAAGTTTCTTGAACACAATAGATATTCAGCATAATGATTTTGAAAGAAATAAATTCCTAAACTTTTGCAATGCAAGTCAGGAGTCTGCCTTAAATAGCTATGGGAAAACAATTCATTTGTATTGTTATAATTCACTTGAAAAAGTAATTAAACCCGAAGATATCAAACAAAATATTTCTGCTTCTAAAACAAAACATTTTCAAGCAGTACTTACGTATCTTACGTTAGGCTTGTCATCCACTGCCATTATCCCTACACTGGTGATTCAGAGATATCTCCAGTTGACACAAACGACACCAGGTCATATTTCGGAAAACATTTTAGTTATTATTTTTATATTTAACATTATGTTTATGTTTGGTACCGGAACAACAGACTATCCAATGTTTTGTCTTCTTTCCTCTGTAACCGCACATTATCTCATACTTAGCTGTTTCATTTGGATTAGCATTTTTGTTTTTCATACCCTTAGCACTCTCCGAGGTTTAAAGCAAGTCAATAGAGGAAATAGACAAGTAAAACAGGTATTTCCAAAAATTTTCTACGCCATCGGTTACTTATCGCCTCTTGTGATCATATTACCCTCAGTAATTGCTGATATCTGCGATTGTTCATCTGTTCAGATCGGGTACACAAGTAATATTTGTTTCCCAACAGCATATCCTGCTAATTTGGTAGTTTTTGTCGGTCCTGTTGTTTTATCCGTTCTCGTTAACTTGGGAGGTTTAGTATTTGCTGCATGGACTCTATGTAGACTTAACATTTATCTGTCACATAAAGGGATTACGAATTCCAGATCTTTTGTAGGCGTTTACATACGGTTATCCGTTTTATCTGGGTTGTCTTGGGGAGTTGGAGTTATATCAGAGTGGTTAGACAATGAAATTCTTCGTTTTATATTTATTATATTTACTGGTACTCACGGACTTTTGTTTTGTACGTGTATTATAAGTACAAAACTGGTCAGAGATACTATACGAGAGAAATGGTATCCTAAAAAAGGTGATGAACCACTGGAAATAGATCAGGCATGTGGAACGATTGAGGATAACGGTAACAACGCCTTGGAAAACGCAAGTGCATCAGATGAATTGTGATGAAACGATAATGTAAGCGTTAAGCCTGAAATGTACATAACCCGCTGTACATAAATTTTGTAATTCATTTTATTTGAAACGATTAGGGATAATAATGAATTTATTTTTTGAACCATTGTGTAAATATAGGTAAAAATACACTTATAGATCCCAATTTTAAATCGCATAGGGATAGATCCTCTCCCACATTTTTCTTGTTATTATCACGAGTTTACGCATTCGTTATAGTATACTGTTGTCAGAATCTTGACTTTGAATTTATGTATATATTTTGATTGTTTGCTTACAATTTTTAAATTTAATTTGCTACGAGGATTGTTTTATTCGGTCATATACCATTTTTTGAATTTAATCATAAAAATACATTCAAAAAGTGGCATATGGCAATATATTGTCATATACCACTTTTTGAATGTATTTTTATGATTAAATTCAAAAAGTGGTATATTACAATTCCATCAAAATATTTTCAACAGGCAGTATATTTGTATACAAATGTATTTGTAAAATAAAAAAAATCTTGAAACTACAGCAAAATATTTTGAGTGATATCTTTAATATATATGCTTGTTTATCAAAACATTTGGCTTGATACTAATTTAAATGTAGTAAACAAATTTCCAAACAGATAGTTTAGTGATATACATGTTTTTTTATTGTAACAAAAAAAAAAAAAAAAAAAAAAAAAAAAAAAAAAAAAAAAAAAAAAAAATGAAACTCTACCATTTTAATATGGTATTTGTTGCATTAAAGGAGTTTAGTTCCGAATTTTGATAAAATCCTGTATTTTTAAACGAAGTTTATGCGGCAGGTTACTCATTCATGTCTGGCGACCTTTTCTTTCAGATGATTTTACAAGGTATTAGCAGTGACAGTGCAAGAAATTAATTTTCATTGGAATGAAAGAATTCTGGCGAAAAAATGTGTGTTAGAAAGATATTAGTATAAATCTTGAGATTTGAATACAAAATTATTGGTTAATTTTTTTAACGAGCCTGGATTATATAGTTACTATATAGTTCATTAGAAACATTGTTATTTTATGGAAATTTTGTTTATCATATATGCAATCATTAATACAGTTATTTGAGTTATAGATGAAAATTGATCGTAAGTTATTATACTAGCTAGATTATTAAGGTAAATCACTGATGCTAATTAATTAACAAAGCATCTTTCTTTTTTTCTTTGCAAAATATTTGATTCACTTGTGTGTTTGTGAAAACTGACTATTTGTTTCATGAACGATTGTATAGTTTTGATTCGAAATCTCATATTCAAAGACTTAAAACAAAACGAGAAAAGTTATTAAACTTGTTATTTTAACAAGCGAAATTGTCTATATCTTCGGTTTATTATTATATTTTTTGTGTGGTAAAGTTGTCGGCAAATATAGCATATATATATATTCCTTAGGCTTTCTTAAACCTTTCAAAACAAGCATTCATGTGAATTGAAAGGTCAAATTGTCTTGTCTATGTTTTGATATTGTTCTTGAATTTCTGAGCCTTAAAAACCAGGTTTTGTTTTACTCAACAACTAGTTTTATATTTGCATTTACACTGGTTTCAAGACTAATAACGTAGTATATATATCCATGTCAGACCATTTAACGGGTAGTTGTCCGTTCATGTTTGATTGGGAACAGTTACTGTTAAACCACCAGCCACCATTCTGGGAAGCAGAACAACCAAACGTGTCTCTGTCAAGTGTTTGAAATTGCTGTCCATAAGCAGATGTTAAATATGTATCATTTACAGGAACAAATGCATTTGGATCGGCTTCATATTTATCATCACAAAAGACTCTGTAACCATCCGCCTCGCTTGTAAGGGTAAAATTCCCATAAGCGTAATACAGGTTTATAACACCATTATAAATAATAAACCACAGCTCGTAGTTTTTCATATCAGTAAGTGGTTTCAAGAACTTAAGTCCAACCCAGAATTCCCCATTTATGTCTCCAAAGCCATTTTTGTATTCTTCCCACGTTCTATTGAAACTGAGACTTCCGGATGTTCTTCGTTGAAAGTACGAAACTCCAAAAGCAAAGTCACATACAACTTGGAAAGCAACGTTATATCCGGTAGGTTTGATGTAGGTAGATAACATGGAACCCGTGTAACCTTGAACTTTACCATCATCGCAATCTAAAAAAGGAAGTAAGATTTGTGTAATAATTATCAACTTACTTAAGTACAATGTGGTTAAAGCATCTAATAGTTTTTGTAAACTTGTATTTTAATTAATGTGGTTAAATGTGGTTAAAGCATCTAATAGTTTTTGTAAACTTATATTTAATTAATGTGGTTAAATGTGGTTAAAGCATCTAATAGTTTTTGTAAACTTATATTTTAATTAATTTTGATTTAATGATAAAATTACTGTGATATAGCAAATGGATTCAGAAATACTTAAAAAATTAAGCAGTCTAGGACATTATAATTTCAATTTTTAAACATTATGTATGGTACCAAGATGTGTTTAAGCATAGTGTAACGACCGTAGCTTGAACTCAAAATGAGTATAAGACCCTTAACACAAAAGCTGAGCAATAATATCGTAAAAGTGGTTTACACTGTCGGAAATCTTTCATTTCGTGGCTTTTTCTAAAAGTTAAATAACTTGCAATGTTACCAAGGTGAGAGCTTCTAAGGTTTGCACAAAATTTAAATTGTATTTGTTGACCAATGTACTTTATTTCAAGCAAAAAGACTGAACAGTTTCTATATCAGGACGTTTTAGCATGTAACATTGTCATGCTTCAATGAAATACTTCCCAAATTTCCAAAATCAAGTAATTTTGGGGTCAAATCATAACTAAGTTTTTTACGATATATGGAAGATACACCATAAAGTATGTAATCTGGTTTACTTTAAGCATATAATCTGGGTTAATCTGATGTTAAGGACACACACACACACACACACACACACACACACATTATCTCTCATCCTTAGTTAGTTTAAACAATATTTTATTGTCTCTTCATTACATACAATTATTTTACATCACAATAATACGGGATTCTGAAACAAGAGAAGTATTCTCTTATGTAAATCAGTCTCCCTATCTATAATTACAATCATCAATGACCAATGATATAATAAGGATTATAGTATCTATTTTAGAGCAACAAAAATAATAAATAAATGATATTGAACAAAAACATGGGAAAAAAAAAAAAAGAAAAAGGCATAAGAAAAGAAAATGATTAGTTGAATGTATTAAATCTATAACTACAGGTATCGTATTTGTTGAAACAATTGTTTCGGTACCAAAGCAGAAGTATGTACCAAGTTGTAGACGAGGTAGATTTTATTAATGATATTTTAATACCTATTATAAATTACTGTCTGATTCACGTCTGCCGTAGCACTAGTTTTTCAAGGTTTTAGAAGAGATATCAAAAAATTTGGTAGAATGCCACATACCGTTATGACGTATGCATTTTGTCGTAATTAACTGACACCAAACTAAATGCCATCTTAGCTGGAGTATAAAATGCAGAGCTTTTTAAAATCCTTACGGGGATTTAATATGGGAAAAGACACAAACACCCATTCCGGAAATACATCGCTGTAATAATCATGCGGGTTAGGGTAGAAAATTCTGGAATAGTTCATTCAGCTGTAGGTGAGATCGCTGCTGTTAGGCCTACAGTATATATTCCTTTTGCTGTCAAGCTAGCAGACGATATTACCTGGCCAGTTAAAATGGGAAAGTCGGTCATGCGCAATTCTATTTTCTTAACCCGCATGATTTTTCAGCGATGTATTTCCGGAATGAGTGTTTGTGTCTTTTCCCATATTAAATCCCCGTAAGGATTTTAAAAAGCTCTGCATTTTATACTCCAGCTAAGATGGCATTTAGTTTGGTGTCAGTTAATTACGACAAAATGCATACGTCATAACGGCATGTGACATGTTACAAAATTTTTTGATATCTCTTCTAAAACCTTGAAAAACTAGTGCTACGGCAGACGTGAATCAGACAGTAGTTTATCGATAATGTTGACGATATAAGGACCCGAAACGTACAAAATAGAATAACCAGGCAACGGGCTGATTTTGTAAATACTTCGACAAAGCATAGCAAGTTAAAAAATAAGATAAACATAAAGTTCCATACGACAGAGAATGGAAAGTTATTAAAGTGCAAGAAAGTACCTTTATCTAATAACAAAGAGTTTAGTTCAACATTAACTATAATAACAAGAACTCATAAACTGAAACATTATATAATGATTTAACTTTAAAAAAAGCATTACTTATAGTGCGAGTTTTATAACTTACTTTTGTTTCTTATAAAATGTTTTTGTTATATTTTGTTTTACAATTAATGTTTAGAACACACAAATTATTCCAAGTTGTCAGAAAAAAATATTTACTTAGTTAAAATCCCGATTCATTGATTTATTTTTTAAATCAGCGTTATTGATTTTGCATTGGTAGCACTTTATTCTCGTACGTAATGCAAAACATTTTAAAGTATCATTTTTTTAAAAAAAGTTAACCTGAGGTTAGTATATACAATAACTGCCCCCAATCAAATTCCTACCAGAATGTCTCAACTATTGAAGGTAACGATTATATATTTGTCTCGGAAAAAAATTTAATTTATTGATGTTTTTAATTTTCTTATTTGATATGTATTTAATATTTTTGTAATTTTTTTTGAAATTGAATTTGAATTTTTTAATTTTTTTTTTCTATTTGACATATATCAATGAATATACTATGCTTAATATTTGAATGATTTATATTCAATTATACGTCATGTTGAGATGAATTATGGTGTTTAACGTCCTAGTCAAGAATATTTCACTTATATCGAGACGTCGTCAGATATAGGCGAGAGTGCAGAAATTTTGCCTGTGCGTTGTGTTGTTGGCATTATAAAGCAGGGTTCTTTTTTAAATTAGACTATCGATAATGTAGAAAAATTAGAACCCAAAAGTGCAAAATAGATAAATCAGTCAACGGACTCATTTTGTAAATTCTTCGAAACAGCTTGGCAAGTTAAAAAATTAAGATAAACAAAAAGATACTATAGATTTTTATACGTTAATGAATTGAAGAAGTGTAATTAAAGTGTACGAGTGTACCTTTACCTATTGAAGAGTTTAGTTCAATATTGATAATGAGAAGAATTCATCAACTGATGTATTAAATAATGGTTTAATTTAAACTAAAAAAAATATCATTACCTGTGATGCGAGTTTTATAATTGTCTATATGTTTCTTATTTTCTTAAGTTATCAATAAATGTTTATTACTAAAACTTATTCTTTATAGTCAGAAAAATATATCGGCCATAGTCAAAACAAAAAAGGGAGATATTTCATCAAAACAGTGATCAATAAACACTTAAAATACCGGGCACTAGATGTAACACACTCAATACAGATTTGACTTTGATTATACCTTTAAAGATGAGTGGTAATAAAAAAACAATAAAAAATACATGTAAATGAATAAAAAGAGATTTTCAAGTACAAGTTCTATGGCTTTAAAAATTATCATTTTTTCTTTATTTTATACCTGTGAATTGACAATGTGTCACTCTACTTGGCTCTCGGACTAAAGAAAACAACCAAAACATACTGATAAAACTTTTTCTATAAATTTTTTGATAACATGAATTATAAAAAATCCCCAATTACGCTTTTGAATCTGAGTCTCAAAATGTAGATGGAAAGGTCACACCATCAGAACACCTGCAAACAACATAACAAGACAAGCTCTGAAATGGAATCCACAGGGAAAAAGGAAAAGAAGACGACCAAGAAAAACCTGGAGACGCAATTCAGAAATGGAATTGAAACATAGGGGTTACAACTGGACAGCTTTGAAAAACTCGCACAGAAAAGAACCAGATGGAGGAATTTTGTTAATGCCCTAAGCTACACTGAAAGTTCAAGTCCAAAGAAAGCTAGTATGTTGAGTTCAATAGGTCTATCAGTAAAATATAATGACTTTATTTAATCTGACATCAAAACACATAGAGGTGTTAAACATATCCGACTGATGTCACTTTTACCTCCCATTGAGCTGTATCAACTTTTTAATTAATTAAAAATAAGGATCAACGTAATTATGTTCGCACATAAGATATCGATCAATGACATATATATTAATAAACTGACAAGATTATATAATTAAAAAAATTTTCTCTGGAAAAAAAGAATGTACATTTGAATGGTTATGTAATTTAACGGTTTGAAAAAAACAGAAAGATAAAATTCGAAGTGCAAGGAGAAATGAAAAACAACTTTTAGAAATCATATCTCGTTGAAATGTTATTTGTTAAGTCTGTCAAGAATATTGTTTAAAAACGCTGTGCGACACAAGGAAGACTGATTTATACAACGATAGAAAATAATGTTATGAAACAATATCCTAATAAGACGAATTAATGAAAACACCTTTTCTAATTATAAAAGTATCTTTTTTCGCTAAAATTTTAAAACAACATTATATGCAATAAAGACATGTGTATGTTTGGAAACATGTGTATGGGATTTGTTAACAAAGCTTTTTTCCAAGTAAACATTTTTAAGCTTTTTTAATCGGCCACCATCCGGGAGACGACCGTGAAAACATAATGTCGAAACAAGGAAGGATTCTATGACGAAGAGAAACCATATAAAAGAACGAAAATTTAATATTGTGATTATAATATGCTTGTTTTAACCAGTTTTTACATTGCTTTTAGGATTGTGATGTATGATTGTGTTTCATCCCTTATTCCTACACTTTACTTCTCTATATTCTTTTGTGCTATTGTTTGTTTTTATCTTAAAACAATTATTCATTTATTTTGTTTCATATGTCAGGTAACGTTTTTAGAACAGAGACATAAATTTTGGCGTGTCAATGCTTAGTGACACCTTATACTTTAATAAAAAATTTACTGTGCGAATCTTATAAGAACAAAATTTATAGATTGATAATTTGAAAAAATATCAGAGAATGTACATTTTAAACCATATGGTGGCATAAATGATGTAAAAACATATTATTCAGATAACAATTTACGTGGTCACAGAGAAGCAGCAGTAACAATAGAAAAAGTGATATTTCTCATAAATATATACAATAAGTTTTTGAACCAATATCTTATGGTGTTAAACAGTGAAGTAAATGAATATTACCATAAAATACTTTAATAACACACACACACACACACACACACACACACACACATATATATATTCTGTCAAAGACATATTAATGTCATTATGGCAACAACAAAAATTTAAACAGCAAAGTCATATAAAGTACTTTGGCTTTGAAATAGGCACAATACTTTTTTTAAAGTATTAAACTGGACCAAAAAAATTTTATTACCTGCAATACAGCTCTCACATAACGTACCGTTGCAACCAAACACACATAAGCATTTGCCGGTAATCATGTTAAAAGTCCCCCAATTTTGACACGAAATTTCCTCCGACTGAAACATAAAAAAATCATGTATATATATGATATAGTTCTGTTAAAGCTGATACTATCATAACTTTTTTACTACAAGACATTATTCAAGATTTATAAAGGAACTGAACATCATGTTCTAAAACAAACTTTGCTGTGTCAAAGAATAAGAAAATATGTGAATGATACAGGGATAGATTTTATTTTCAATTTTTAATTGCTTAGATAGGCAAAGTGTAAAATGTATAAAAATGAATAAGTAAATAAATAAAAAAATAAATAAATAATAAAAGATGAAGAATAAAAAGTATTAAAACATGCAAAAACCACATGTTTTAAGAAAATTAAAATTAAATTGTTTATTTTGCCATAGCAATCAATGAGTTGGGTTTTATCAAATTTCATGTAAAAGGAAATCTAAAGTACAAAAAGAGAAAGAATACTTCAAGAACATCAAAACAAAAATCTGTGCCATATAGAAAAGTAAGAAATTATCATCTTTTATATTGCATCTTTTTCACATTCAATTTTTTAAGACAATCAATTCAAAACTTGCGATAAAGACTTGATCAAAGTGAATGTAATGATATGCATGTTATAGAAGTTATGCCAAGCCATTTGAAGCATTTATATTCTAAATTTAAACAGTATCGAGTAAATCCATAATACTTAAAAGATACTTTGTCAGTTTATATTTTATCTAAAAGTTAGGGATCATGTGACAAATACATACAAATTAATCAGGATGTACAATCGACGTTTAAACAAACTATTGGATTTAATTAATAATTTATGCTAATATTATCCTAATAAGTAAGCATGATTAATATTAAATCTACACGACAACTAATGACATTGAAAACGTGAACAATTTGGCGTTTTCACATGTATTTGCTAGATTATGTTGTCTATTAGTGATCATCTACAATCAAACCTGAAAAATGTATAATTTTTTATCGATAAGTTTTGTGGATCGTTCTGTTCAGCTCATGGTTTAAAAAACTTTCCTTATTATTTAATAGTTCATTTGTTTTCAAAATGTTCTTAGATATATGCATTTGTAATGTGGCTACATCAGGCTTTTGTAACATTTTTGTTCAGAACATTATTTTATATGACTTCACTTACCAGTCCGGGCTGATATACAGCGTAATTCAAACAAGTTGAAGAAGTGGACAATGGCACAGAACAAGAAGCTTCAAACTTCTGCGAACGAAGACGACATCTTGCATCTTTCTCAAATCCACAAAAATCAAAGGAATTGCATGTATCTTTCATAAGACAAATCCCAGCACACTGCAAAGATGAGGCCGTGAAAAATTCAGTGAACACATGGCTTGTATTCATGGAGGTTATTTCGCATTTATTTTGAAGCCGGTAGTCTTCAGTCAAAACTATATTCTCTGTATATGATAAACGCACTAAAACCTGAATAAGCATTGCATGAAGTAAAAGATGCACAAGCATATTATACAATTTTCTTTTTAGGCAATTCATTTGACCATTGAAGTTTATAATATCATTCTGATCGGATATCAGCTCTACCTACCTATCCCACAATATTCTATATTTTGCGTTTTTAAATATTTGTTTGAGTTCTTTTTATATCCAAAATTACCATAGTAAATTGATTATTCTATGATGTATGATAATTGGAAAAATAAAAATAATGGCTAATCAGTCAACTATTATCTGAAATCACAGGGTGCGCTTTATGAATGCATTCAAACATGGCTTTTTCATTGCCTTTAGTATATGGAAAAAGTTAATAAAATAACAGATGGGTTTTGAATATGTATAAGGGCAGTATATAACAGTAGATAATTACAAAGATGATGTCAAAGTTTCTTTTAAAAGTCCCATAGGATGCCATAGACGAATAAAACACTAATTGCAAATAAAACAGTATCAAAGTATTTTATTTGATTAGTAATACGGACATTATCATCTTGTTCCTTGTCGGGTTCATTACATACGATATCAATTAAGCTTATTTACTTGAAAACCTATTCTTTGCTATGATTAAAGGTTATTTGATTTCATTGAAGGTAGTTTAAATGTCAAGCCGGTTTTTAGTATATTATGCGTACTGGAAACTTTTTTATGCATTGCAGTTTAAGCATCAAACAATCATGGACGATGATTTACGTTGTACAGTGTTCTTGTCGGATAATTAAACATTTATTGATTTCATTTATTAATATTCTGAAAACATATTATTTTAAGCTTTTTTACTAGTAAACTCAGTATTTTTGATAAACTTAGTATCTGAATATGTTCAGTGAGAGAGAGAGAGAGAGAGAGAGAGAGAGAGAGAGAGAGAGAGAGAGAGAGAGAGAGAGAGAGAGAGAGCTTTCTACGTAATACCTTTTATCTAAAGACAACGCCAACAGGCTTCAATGAATTAAAAACACCAAGGCTGCATAACATGTAATTTGAATAAAATAAATCTTAAACTAGTTAGTGTATAACCACTGTGTGGTTACTTTCATTAACAACATCAACAAAAACAACAACAGACAACATTAAAAAGACCGCTGTCAAGTTCTTTACGTTTGATATTTATTAAGTATATAACCCAAATACCTGTTAAATTTTGATATGTCATATGTGCACATTTCGGAAAATCATTCCTCATCAGTGACACTAGGGGCCAAAAAGTTTGATAGATAAAAAAAAACATTAGCTTAGCTACATTCAAATTTATTTCATGATATTATTCTAGGTAATTTGACATTATTGAAGTTAAACCAAATGCAAAGTCAATTTCCAACATTCTACATATACCTTATGCAACCCGGCCTTTACAAATCATCAAGCAATTATAAACTATCGTCATAATTGCAAGTGTCCTTGGTTGAAATAACACGTCAGAATTTATAATACATTGAGAAAATTTGTTCTTTTATTCTTTTAAAACAATTTTTTTCACTTCTTGAGAGATCTTATTAATCACACAGCAGTGCTATGTTTTTTATTGATTTCTAATTTTTATTTATTTATTTATTTATTTTTTATACTATGGCTGTTTATGCCATTGGAATATAACTTAAATTTTACTAAATTATGTATGGAGTTGTTCACTTTTATCAAGCAAATTTCCATTTTCAAGTAGCAGTATTGTTACGGCATGTTCTTAGTTATTTCTTATTTTGTTCAATTTTATTTATCTATGAAAAGTTTATTGTAACAAAAATAAATAAGAATATGTTATTGCTATTGTAGACAGAAAGGAAAACACTTTCAAAGATCTCTTTAGTGAAAGTCGCATTCAAAGATAACAAAAGAACAAACAATAGGCGGGTGCCAAAATGAGGAAACATTTTCGCCGTACTAGATTTAAGTTAAAAACAAAATTATGATAACAAACAATAACTTACCACTGTTGGCTTTATATTGTTTTTAAATATTTTGTGATTAAGGCATTTCATCCTATAACTAAGCTTACCCGCCTAGGAATTGAAAAAAATATAAGTTAAGTACGAAAACTAAAGACATTTTTATTCCTGGGCTGTTGAAGCAAAGCCTTGAGCTTGTCAACAGTGTTCATGTTAAATATGTAACACAAAAACCAGTTACATTTTGATGTGCCAGATGTGCACATTTCGGAAATTCATTCCTCATCAGTGACACTAAGACCGAAAAATTTGAGAAAAAACATAAGCCAAACAGCTGAAAAAAATGAATCTAAAGTTCCAAAATTATATTAATCCAAATCTAGCTAAGGAATGCTGTGCATGAGGGAACAAACCTAAGTTTTAAATCAATTTCAAATTTTAGACGGCTGAAAATTTTGCTAGATGGAAAATTTTCTGACAGCTCAAAGTTCTGCCTACTGAGTTATGGATAGCCTCGGGGAGTTGTACTCCACCAGCAGCGGTACCCGCTCAGGGGTAGTAAATATATAACACAAATACCAGTTAAATTTTAATGGCCAGATGTGCACATTTTCGGAAATTCATCCTTGAATATGTACGTTCTGTCGCTAAAACACGTCAATACTACAGGTCAAAAGTTATAATTCAACAATTTTATGTATTTGTCAATGTTCAAATTCCAATCTGTCAAATCTTTATATGTAAAATGCCCCGACAATATAAGGTTCTGCAACCCTATACGATTTCTTTAATGTTCATGCTATCAAAGCGTCTAAGATATCCGGGTAATACACCCGGATAAATACTTTTCATTTCTTGTGCCCAAAAACTTTTTCACCTGACCACTACCACCAACAGTAATAGCAATTTCATCGCTAATATAACTTATTTCCAAAATCCATAAACTGTCAAAGTTAATCTTGTTCTAGACAAAAATCTGCAATAAATCCTATTTACATACCGAACTCAAAATTAGCTATATTTTGATTTGCGATTCAACTTCATCTTTATGTAATTATTAAACCAAGAACATGATGAATGCTCTAAAATTTATTTAAAAATCGCACTTGTGTAGATGAGATTCCAAAAACGCAAATTAAAACACGCTCACCTCTTTCTTTCAACTGTTTGAACGGAGACCTCGGGGAAGATTTTCTACAAAGCTCGTCCTCTAAAGTCTTTTCACAGTATCTTTCATCAATTAACACATTAACACATAAGCAATTGGATTTCTATCTGAACAATCACATAATTCATCTTAGTAGATATCTCGGCAAAATTGCTTGGTTGTCATAATAACTTAAAAATTGGAGAGTTCGAATTGTTTAATCGTTAATCAATTTTAAATTTACCAAACAATAATTATATGACGTCACATATTTAATAGATGAGGATTTAAAAACTATGAAGTGAAAAAAACCTAGTTTAATAACTTACAACTAGTTAAAATTATTGCTTTACTTTATCGATGCTTACTTCACCCAAATTAATGATACTTGTCAAATCTCAGGTTTTATCTGATTTAATATCTAAAAGTGAAGAGGTTTATTTTAATGCAGAAATTTGAGACCTTGTATCGAATTGGAAAAAATATTAATACAAAAATATTAATAGCAAGAAAAGAAATAATCTCCTATATCAGAACGAGCGACACATTTAAAAAAAATTTCACCAGCAATATCGATAAGTTTTCCATGCCTTCTTTCTTTATTACTTTCATTTTCAATTTCTAATTTGTGTAGGGATTTCTGAAGTACTTTTTGTCAAGTTTACCCTTCCTCTTATTTTTCTTAAAAAAGTTTGTTTTAATAGACCGCAACAAAAATCTTTGTACCAGCGTGGAAAAAACACCGACTTTTGCGACGACAATTGTTTGTTTGCTACATTTTGTACGATACCGGTATGATAAATACCCAATTAACAAAATTATCTTCACAGAAAAGAAAATTTTAGTTTTCCTAAAAATCTGCTGGTAAATTATTATTGACTATTTAGATGCTTGTTTGTACTAGATTGATTGTAATTAACAATTTTGCTTTTTTTAAAATATTGTTCATTGTTTGAATAGATCGAATTAATTAAAGGTTGTCATATTGCGTTTTAAATTTATTGATATTTATTTAATTAAAATTGTTAAATGTAAATACACATGTTTTTGGTTATAGTTGATAATTGTTTCCTCCTATGTTTTAAATTATTCTTGTTAGTAAACACTGAATAGGTGTAAAACGATTGAATCGGCTATCATACTTTTAAAGAAATGAAAAAATATATAAATGTGTTTTTGACATCACAAAAGATTGGTAAAGATTGGTTTTAATGGAATCAATTGTTCATGCTAAAACATAAAACCGAATATCGAATTAAGTCGTAAAAATCGATACTAATGAAACTAATAAATCATTTTTAAAAAAATATCTGATGCATAGTTCTCTCTCTCTCTCTCTCTCTATCTCTCTCTCTCTCACACACACACACACACACACACGCACACACACAAATAAGGAGAAAGAGAGAGAGAGAGAGAGAGAGAGAGAGAGAGAGAGAGAGAGAGAGAGAGAGATTTCAAACGTAAAAACCTATTTTTACATTCATCATTTGTTCATGCGGTTTGGCGTAATCGTTTTTATTGCAAGTCTCAGAGATCTTTTTACATTTATTTTTATAGATGTGTGTGTGTTGTTACCTATAGGAAGTTATTTATTTATTGATTATCTCTTTGATAGTTTTATCGGGAATCTATGAATATGTTTTTGAGTTTCTTGAAATCCATGCATATTATTTAAATATTTCTTCGTGTATGAAGCAAAATTTTCATTTGTCTTTTTTTAAACATGCTTCAAACTAAGGTTTATTCCTACTTAAAATACATTCATTGGTAGGATCAGGTTCCTGATAAATTTGGATTCATTTATTTTCAACTGTTTCGTTTTTATTTTTTGTGTCTATCAATTTTTTCGGCCCTAGAGTCACTGAAAAGGAATGACTTTCCGAAATGTGCACATATGGCATATTAAAGTTAGTCAGATATTATATATATATATATATATATATATATATATATATATATATATATATATATATATATATATATATATATATATATATAATTTCACACACACACACACACACACACACACACACACACACACACACTGGTTTACATATCGCGATTTTAAGGTAAAGAGACAGTTTTAACGCCAACAATTTTGTTTAAACTGAAGTCCTTAACATTGCATTCGATTTTGCTCAGATTTAATTTAAAACGTTCATTGTAAATATACTTTGTATGGGATTGCCTGACAACATTAGAAATCCGAGTTACAAAACAGATGCAAAACTATGTGTAAATATTTAGCAAAAATTCCTGTTTAATTTAGATGTAGCTTATGTACACATTTCGTAAATTCTTCCTGGTATAGAATTTTAAAAATAAAACACTACTGCAGCTTTAATGCTGTTTTCGAAGAAAATAGCTATTGCATTGCAAAGAAAGAAAGCTTAAAGCTTTGAAAAAAAATTTTACTATTAACTAGAATTTACTATTGCCAAACAAATGAAAACAAAGGAGTGTTATTTCCATTTTATTAATTGCCAATTACTTCTACAGACCCAAGTTTCACAATCATTCACTCAATTGAGTGTACACTCAACTCAAATCGGGAAATATTTCACTGTCAATTTTTATTACATTACACAGTTGAAATAAAATAACCAATGCTATATTTGAATTGTTTAATGTAGGTTTGTTGCACAAAAAAAATGTCTCATTAAAAATTGGTAATGGAAATATTTGAGTTCATTGTACTCTCAACTGTGTGAATGGTTGTGAAACTGGGGTCAAATGTTGTGAGTTACACAATTTAAATGTAAACGAAACTAAGCACTTATAACATAAAATCATTGTTCTTTTTGGACTTCAAAAGTAATCTTAGTCGTATACAAAATCGGATTTCTTTAACGACAAAATATACTACGTTTAAACATGATTACATCTACAAAACAAAGACATTTAAATTAAAGTTAAAACTTAAAGTTTACACAAGATCAATTAAAATATTAAAGAAAGTCCTTTTTGTTTCAAGGTGACATTTTTGTGTTGTGTTAACTCCAATCCCTATGACTGTTATTTTATCCTCTTTAATTTTGAGTCTTCTATATAAGATGCGATAAAATGTCATACAATTCGCTACTCAAACAACACATGATGAAATACTGTTTCAAATCAGTTAAGATGTCTCCTTTCGAGACCTCTTTTTAGATACACGTGTATTTCCTGATTTAATTGGACCTTCCCTGTGATGAAACCAACAAAAACTCTACTATGTTATGTACTACGGGTTTTCCTTTAACATGTGCGGAGCTAGAATGTACGGTTAATATGGAATGTCGTAATTAAACACTTTATTCATTGATGTGACAATATTGCAAAAAAATGTTGACGTTTCACTGTAGTCTTTTTTTTAACACATATAAGATTCTGGTTTATTTGTTGTACTTTGAATATTCAAAGAAACAAATGTTCGTAGATTCAATTGGCTGATATTGCTTGTCGGTACATTAATTATTTATATATAACGCAAAAGTGATATGTTACTGTAGACCAACACCCGTCATTGTTATTGTGGTTAATGATCCCCACGTGATGGGAAATGGTCCATTGATATTAGATGTTGAACATCCGGAATTAAACCACCAACCACTTCCTAATATACGTGCACATCCGGTCGGATCTTTATCATATGTACTAAATGACTGACCTTTTGCCTCTTTTGTTTTGTCTGCCGGAGAAAGTCCATCATTACTAATCGCATAATAGGTCTCGTCATAATTAATTATGTACTGTTGACTTTTATCATTTACCGAAAAACTAGCATACGAGTAAAAATTCCAATACCCAGCAGAATAACTCTAAATGTCGCTGTGTAAGACTTTTGATTTAAAATTGCATAAATGTGTTTATTTCCAAGCCAAAAATCGCCTATTAGGTCCCCAAATCCGTCATTATATTCTGCCCAACTTCGATTAAAATTAACATTTCCGTATCGTCTGTATTGTATGTACGTAACGCCATAGTCGAAATTACATAATGTCTGAAACGCTTCCGGTGCACCTGCTGGTTTTAGATATGACACTTTTATTCCAGTCTCAAACTTATTTGTTCCTTCTTGGCAATCTGTAAATTAACAAGAAACGTCGTATAAAAGTTTGGTAATTGTCTGTTTACGTAAATGTTTCTTTTTGTCATTCCACAACTTGTTAACCATATCATATGAACCCCCAATAAGTGTTTATAAACTCTTGAAGCATTAACGCAAGTAAATGCAAAAGATTGAAACATTGATATATCGCCGAAATTTTATGTGTTACATTGGAATAATTGTGAATTAATGATAAAAGAAACATTGCAAAGCATTTGAAATTAGATTTTTGTCTTCATGGCAGGATAAAATTGATAACAATTGTTTACGATTCGATTTTTGTCTTGCATACACACTTTCAAAATAGTTAAATAACAACTTTACTATCGCGTCTTATGATTCGTGTGATATAAGCGCTAATCTAGTACATGTCATGCTCGTTTAAGTTCTGTATTGCCATTTTTATTTTTTTTAACTTCAATGTAACATAACAAAATACTAATAGTTTAAAATGTTTTTGTTAAATTTTGGTAATATGTATTTTGTTACAGTGATTCGATTAGAGTCTTTTAAATGTAATATCGTATATAAGACGTAAATTCACGTCAGGTTGTAAAAATTAAAGAGTTTTTAGGACAGTCGTCGGCAAATTGGAAGCTGCTATGTGTTACGGTAATGTTTTTAATTATAAATTTTAAGCCAAAACCATTACTTCTGTTTTTAAGTAAATATCTACCCTTAAGGTTTTCTATTAAAAGTACACTAGATACTTTTTCCATAGACCGTGTATTCTTTTGTTTAACAATTTAACATTGCAGATTTTCCTATATAACCATCAGTAACTGGCCATGAGTTGCTACAATATCATGTTTAAATCATTAACATTTTAGGTTGTAAAAGTGTGTGTATGCATGTGTTTGATGGATGAAAGATTTAGGTATAAATACAGGTGTGAAAGTTGTTTTTGGGATGAGTGTGATTTATTTAGATTTGGCAGTTATGTTGTTATGATGTTGTGAAGTGAAATTAAGTTATAGTAGTGTGAGTACTTATGATTTTTTTTTATTTTCTAAATTTTAAAATTAAAATGCAGCTTTATAATTATAACACTTGAATATTCTCCAACAGAGCTAGATATTTAATCGATTTGTATAATTGTGCTCGTTCTAATATTTTTACAAACTTTTTACTCTAAAACAAACCTACAACCAAACCTCAATACCTAACTATATACACATGAAGAAATATTTAAATGTTCAGTTGTGTAGTCGCAATAGGATAATACAAATGCATTTGTCCATTGCCATAAAATAATTGATAGATAAATTAAAATTTGTGCATTGTTTACAAATAAGGAATGTAGATCAAAAGCTCAAAAGCAATTTTACTGATTGATCTATATATTATTAATGTACATGTACTCATGTACTCTTGACCATTGCAATTATTGCTATGAGAATAAAACATAACTATTAAAAAGAAATGAACAGTATAGATTATATCAATATACGTGCAATCGATATCATTACGTCACAGATGAATAGTCATATTAACTACCTATTCTGTCAGTCCAAATATGCTGATACTTTTCCACTTTTATCAGTATAGTACATTATAAATTGTACCTATTTGTAATAGTTCCTTACATTAAACAAAAATAACATAGGTCGTTAACGAATTGTTGGCAGCGTGAACAGCGTGTTTTAATATTACGGTAATCGTTACAAATAAACCGTTGAAAGGAAATGTTATATGCAAATGCAACAATCTGTTATTACACGCTATGTTAGTATAGACTTCCCCTTTTGATAAGCACTTTGTCATCACATTGTAAATGCTATAAGATAAACTTATTTATGCCCGTGGTCAAGTTTGATCAATTCCATTGATATCTTTAAATTTGTGTTACAAAAAGCACTTTGATTCAATGTCATTGGCAAACAATTTTTGTTCTGATCTTCGCTTTGATATACCTAGATCTATGATATAAAAACGGCATATTTTATAAGTTAATAGCAAGTAAATAAAATAAAGTGACTATTGATTAAATCGCAAAAGATAATTGTATTGTTGGTCCATTTCAAAATAACTTTTGTTTGCCTTTACTAAACCGATTTATAATTTTGCTAAAAGTAAAATTTTGTTGATATGTAAATATATTATCATGTTTTATCGGATTTTAGGATAAACAAGCAAGTTAAAAACTTACTGTTAAGCGGTTTATATTTGAACTTTTGGCAAAGTTAATAAATTAACGTAAAAAATAATCATTTAGAATCCGCTTTAAAATAACATTTAAAATATTACCAAAGTTTTAAATAACCAGTTTTGAATATCGACAAATTTATAAATCAAAACTTAATTTTCAAAAGCATTTTTTTTGTATTTTGAAAACAATTACAATATTTCTCATAAGAGAAATAACCGAAAGTCATCAACAATCTGTTCATGTGTATAATTGTTGTTTTCTGGTTGAAATAGTATTTTAACTTTATTACAAAAAATGCAGCTTATCGCCAATCTAACTTTTTTTGTTATTTGCAAATCAACGTTTGTTGGAAATTAATTTGTTTAATGGAATTCAGCTCATTCTGACCTTGATTTGAAATATCTGAACTAACGTTTCTGTTGTTAAAAGGTTAAATTGAGGAATAATGTTAATATATCGTTATGATATTATGGGAATTATCATCAAAGTTCTGTTTTATAGCTAAGGATTGAATTGGTTTATATATATGCTGTAATACATAGGAATAAAGCAAGCTTCAATGATATTTTGAAACATTTAAACTTTCTTACGCAAAAGTTGAAATCTTTGGCACGGTTTCTAAGTGTTGTTGAGTGATGTCTTTCATATGTAAATAGATTTATGCAAAACTCTTTGTCATTGACAAACCTACAAGACAAGAAGTTCAAAAAAATCTTAGTAACACGAACAGTATGATTAATTCTGTCATTGACAAACCTAAAGACAAGAATTCAAAAAAATCTTAGTAACACGACAAGTAATGATTTAATTTCAACATATAATATTTAAAAACCCTTTATCATTGACAAACCTAAAGGCACGAATTCAAAAGATCTGATCTTAGTAACACGACAGGTAATGATTTTATTTCAACATATGATATTAAAAAACCCTTGTCATTGACAAACCTAATGACACGAATTCAAAAAGATCTTCGTAACACGATAGGTAATAATTTTTTTCTAACATATAAGATTTAAGGATTGAGAATGCATAGGGAATTCGAATGATCATTCTTTGACATAACAAAACTTAAATTTCAATATAACTTTTTTGTATTTTTAGAACCCCGTTGATACTAAAAAGATTAAATAAACCACAAAGCAGAGAGAAACTTTTTTTATATGCGGGTATGCTTTTTCTCAATTTCTATTTATTCAAAAAGTACAACAAAAGTTTCTTGCTCATTTTAATTAAAAATTAATTCGTTATTGAATATTTGGAAACGAACAATCTCTTAATTTTTTCACGTACCATGGTCTTTATTTTAAAGTATTATAAACATATTGCACATCCATACAGAATAAACAATTAACGATTTAAATGCTCCAATATTTGTACTTACTTTTTTTTAATTTTTTATTTTTGTCAAGTTATGTTGTAGAATTACCATTTTTCTTCCAAATGTGCAATTATAAAGCCAGCAAAGGGGTAAGAATCAATCCAAAGAAAAACAAAGTAAAACATAAGTAATTTTTTATAAAAAAAAGGTTACAAATAGATTAATTTAAATTAAAATATGGGTAAGAATGCACACTGCACATTATTTCTTTTTAATTCTTAAATAAATTAAATTTTTTAATTTTACCCGCATAACAAGATGAACAATATGTTCCAGAACATCCAGTTTGACATGTACAGATTCCAGAACCACTGTTATAAACGCCATTGTTTTGGCATGGGTTGCTCTAATAAAAATAAAAACATTAATATAAATTAATCATTACTTACATAGAAAGCCCAAAATGTTTACTTGATAAGACAAAATAATTTTAACAACAACAACAACAAAAGAAAAAAATAATAAATAAAATAAAATAAACATGAATTTGTTCAATATTTCAAATATTAAAGAATTTGTATCAGCAGTTTTTAAACATTTTTTGAGAAATTTGTTTGAAAAGATCACGTCTCATGCATTTTTTAATGCAATAAGAAACCTAATTTAAAAAGTATATGACCAAGTGGAGTTGTAAACTATGCAATATAATATGTAATTTCATTTACTTTTTGATATGTTGTGGGTTTTTTGTTGCTCCGCCTACAATACTGCATGTGCTACTTTAGATTTTTTTTAAAATTATAATAAGAAGATATGAAACCGTAGTTAACTTGTGAAGCTAGCATTGTCCAGTTAATATCATAGAATGCATTCATAAAATATTTCATTCCGACCGCTTGTTGGAATCAAACACAAGCATACCGATCCAAGTTCAAATCACAAGCAAACACAATGGATGAAAACTATTAAATTAAATAAATCACTTAAACTTTCACCTTTAAAGCATGGCCTGCTACTCGGGAAATGTAAAGACCTCCTATAAAGCTAGCTACACATGCCATGTGTGAAAAATAAAAATTAAGAATGAAAGAAACGTTGAGTTACTATGGGATGTCAAATAAACCCAGGATAATTTTGAATACAGAGAACTCATACTTATCGAAAATAATACGATAATGGTCATAACAATTTTGAGTACCCGAATAAACCGAGGCTTGCAAAGTCCCTGTGTCAACAGTTTATTTGTTGCAGCTTGCTTTGTTTGGTTAAAGATCTTGTAGTGGAACCAGTTCTACCATACCGCATTAACTGTGAAACAAATACACCATTAGCAAGGAATGGATAAATGACAGTTAAAAAAGAAGTAATCATGATTGTTATATAAAATATAAATGTAGCTTTTCGTTGGTGTCATAATTAAGGTACAAGTCCAAAAATTAAAAAAAAATAACTCGATCAGTTGTATCAATTATTCATTTTTCACCAGGATACATTAAAGAAAGATACTGTATCAAATAGCCGTGTTCCTATTAATAACACAATAACATAGTTGCAATAAATTAGACGCATTTCTCTCGATGCATTAACTAAGAAATGAAATGATCACTTCGCCATAATTAGACAGATTAAAATGTAACAATAAGTTTGACACCAGCACCTCTCCCTTTTTTGACACAAATATCTTGTCAACATTAATTAGATGTAATTAACTTGCCAAAAAATAATGAAAAACGTATGCCATAAACTGTTATTACTCATAGTCTATTACAACTAAATTTAATTTGAAACAGGTAATTTGTTGCAATTGGTTAGACATCAAAAAATACATCTGACAAATTCTTGAATAAAAACCATTCGAAGCTAGCTAGGGTTTTAACTTATATTTTGTTTGAATTCTTTAAAATAATATCATACTACATTGTCATAGTTATTCCTTTAACATTCAATCAAAAACTAGCTTCCTTGCTGCCTTGTTTTTCTTCGAAGCTGTTTTACATAAAATTAAAATTTTAGAACATAATTTGAATTGCAAGTGAAACCTTGGTTGTTGTCGTTTAAATCATAAACATCTTCAAATGTGAAATTGTATGATATGAAATAAGGTTTACAGTTCAAACTGTGTTAAAGACAATTTATCATTTTCCAAAACCTTTTTTCTTTAACTATTTGAACTCCTCCTTGATAACTGAATAATTAATAGTGCGTTGTGGTATTAATTCATACAAAATCGAAGTTTTTGAAATTTCTACCTGAAACAGCAAGTATCAGGGGGTGTTTCTAAAGTAAGTAAAAGACTGTTGCACTTTCAATTTACATTTTGAAAAAAAACAGTGGATTATTTTTTAAGGTTTTACATTTGAAGACCCGACCCACAATAAATTCTGTTTATAGAGAGATAACGTATAGAATGAAGAATGCACATATCAGTCTTAAATTGTATGCACATTTGATTTCAAATAAAATTCTTATATTAATTGCTCTAAAGGTTAACACGATTATCTAGAAATTGTTTTTGTTTTTATTAACAGACACTGTGACTAAGAAAGTAGTCTCTGAAGTTTTAAACATGTAAAACATTTTTTCCGTGTATACATTTACTTTATACATTAGGGAATGCTGTATTTCGTCTTGAAGGGTTCCTGTTTTGTTCGTATTCAACAGCGAAAATTCAATCATGCAAAATGACGTAGAATTTGTCAATTTGTGTCTTAACTTTTCTAATGTATTTTGTTACATCTGTTTAACTCTTGTCGTTGTTGCGAGTGTCATGATATGATTTAAATAGATAACTTCTGATAACTCAAAGTCAAAATCGAATAAAAAATAATTTTATTATACGGTGGAGGTAGGAAAAAGCAAAAAACAATTATTTTGAAAATACTAAAAATACAAAAACGACAGAAATTCCGTTGTGACTGAATAGATGAACGTTTCATATCAAACCTGCCTTAAAGTTTTATATTTTCAACTGTAATTTTAGATTCAGAAACATTTTATATTTCCACTTTTCTAAAATAATACAAATTATGAGCATTATTTGTAATTTGTCTAATCAGGATCACTTTTAAGTTATGTTTGCTTTTTACATAATCCGGTGACAAAAATAACTTTTTTTAATTTCAAATACTGATTTTTATCTATACTCACCTCTGTTGTAACAACACTTGTTGTTGTTGTTACGTCTGATATAATTTCTAAATCTGTTGTTATGATTGCATCTGATGAGTCATCAACAAGATTAGATTTTTCATAGTTGAAACAAAAGTTGGATTTGAATCCACTGTCTGTACAGTTTACCCTTTCTTTTCGAAGGCGGCACAAAGTATACCCGTTACTCACACAAGTATCAAATGATCTGCATTTTGATGCCATCGAGCATTCTGTTGCACATTGTAGTTTTGATCTTGTTGAATAATTTTGATAGATTGACAATGTGTCCATACCTAAAATATCACATTTTTGACCACTGTAGCAGCTATATTTGGAAAAATTTTCTAATATGCTGATCAAATTTACATTTAATACTATACAAAATAATGTCACAAAAGATATCCAAAAAGTCGACATTGCAAGCACTCTGTTACCACCAAAGCTTCCGATTGGTTTTGAAATCCAGATTCATGTGTGGAATTAAATCCTTTGAATAACAGACGATAGAACCGTAAGCATACTTATTGTTGTTGATTGTCATTTAAGTTTAGACAAAATATAGATTTTTCATTTTTTTTTTATACTTCAATTGATATCGACATTTAAAAAAATAGTTTACAGCACAAATATCTTAAAACTTCCTGATACTGAATACAGGATTAAAATAAGATAGCTATCGTTCATAGCATCAAATATGTTTTTGATCGATCCAATCATATTTTAGAATTAAATTTTAATATTTGTGTTAGCATATTTACATATATTTTGACTTCTAACATACAAACAACGATTAAATCAAAATTTTCTATCGAATTTTGTTGTTTCGGTATAACATGTTGTTCAAATAGGGAAAGCTATTTTAATGCTATATGTTTTAGGAAATTATATAGGAGGAGTTATTTTTGCACACAAAATATTGAAAACGACACAATTGCACTCATTATAATAATAATAATAATAATAATAATAATAATCCCTTCTTGGGACAATTAAAGGTTATAGGAGACCAGGAACAAAGCACATTAAAAAGCATACTCTTTTAAAAGTGGTACAAAAAATCTAATATAAATCTAATCGAAGCAAAATACGGTCGTCATACCAAAAACAATGTCACTAATTTGGTAAATAATTAATTAAGCTACTTTTTTCTTAAAACTTCTGAAATATCATTATATTCTTGCAAAATGAATATTTTCCTTCTTTATTTTATTCTTTATTTTCTAAAAGTATTTTCATCAATTACTCTATATATATATATATATATATATATATATATATATATATATATATATATATATATATATATATATATCATGATGTTGTTGTTTGTTTGATGAATAAATGTTCACTAATCGCAGTATATTTAATAGAATTAAACTGGTGGATTATTGCATTACATCAAAGTCGTTTTCGTAAACAAAAATTGTGTTGATTAAAATAGCTAGTGAAATGTTAAAAAAATTGCTAAAGTTGAACCTATTACTGTATACATTATTTATTATGCCGTTTTATGTTCATTTTTTTGCATTTTATTTATATTTGAACAGTACACAAAAACCTTTTCTTACATCATGAAATAAAATAAAAGAAGAAATACCTTGCGATTAAAACCACTGATACTTAGTAATAATTAATGACGGATACTACTAAAACCAATTATCAAACACAAACATACCGGTCATTGTACCTAATACAATAAAAAGAAGAAGAAAGCTTACATTTGCTTACGGCTAATGCAACAAAGAAAATGATCCAATATAAACATATGATAAAAACAAACAATGAACGGAAAAATACTTATTCTTATCCGTAACAAAGAAAATTACAGACTCAAACTCTAATTTGAGCAAGGTAGTGCCGTTATTTCTAGAGTGCCTAAATTGATGAAAGTGTTTTATTTAAGCCCTCGTGTCGATGCAATTTCGAACACTTAAAGTCCTGGAGTATAGTTTACATGGTATATGGCATTTATTATGCCCCTCTTCAAAGAAGGGAGGGCATATTGGTTTGCTGCTGTCAGTCTGTCGGTCGGTCTGTCGGTCCACCAATAGTTTCCGTTCATTTTCTTTGCAGAGGTTGCACATACTAAAATGAAATTTAGTATACAGATTTATCAATAGAATATCTGGGTCAAGTTCTGTTTTGGGTACGATCGAGCAATGTTTGACAAAGTTATTCCCCTTGGACTTAGAAAAGTTCCAATTACTTGCAGTTTCCGTTCATTTTCTTTGCAGAGGTTGCACATACTAAAATGAAATTTACTATACAGATTTATCAATAGAATATCTAGGTAGGTTCTGTTTTGGGTACGATCGAGCAATTTTTGACACATTTATCCCCCTTGGACTTAGAAAAATTCCAATTATTTGCAGTTTCCGTTCATTTTTTTTGCAGAGGTTGCACATACTGAAATGAAATTTCGTATACAGATTTATCAATAGAATATCTAAGTCTAGTTCTGTTTTAGGTACGATCGAGCAATTGTTGACAATTTTTGACACATTTATCCCCCTTGGACTTAGAAAAATTCCCAATTATTTGCAGTTTCCGTTCATTTTTTTTGCAGAGGTTGCACATACTGAAATGAAATTTCGTATACAGATTTATCAATAGAATATCTAAGTCTAGTTCTGTTTTAGGTACGATCGAGCAATTGTTGACAACTTAATTCCCCTTGGACTTAGAAAATTTCAATTATTTGCAGTTTCCGTTCATTTTATTTGCAGATGTTGCACATACTGAAATGAAATTTGGTATACAGATTTAATATAAAAATATCTAGGTCAGGTTCTGTTTTGGGTACGAACGAGCAATTTTTGACGCAGTGTCCCCCTTGGACGTAGAAAAATTCCAATTATTTGCTTTACCTTCATTATCTCTACAAAGGTTGATCAAATTAATCACTGATATAACAAATATAATCAGGTTGGTTGAATATGGTTATATTGATAATAATTTATAAATACAGTCAAACCTGTCTGAAGGTCTATATATATTTGTGCAACCTATAATTCAAATTATATTTAGCTAAGACACATCATACTTAAAAGATTTATGCATCTCAGATAGTACTGGTAGATGACCCCATTCATTTTAAGTTCAAAAGGTCAAATTCATTTCCATGTACACTGCCCATAATGTATACTGCCCATAATAAAAGCTTGTGCACCCTATATAATGTCTGCCCAAGAAGGGGGGCATAAGTGTTTCACAAACATCTCTTGTTATTGTAGCATTTTTATTCGATTTTTGTGGTTATAAATTACTGTAAAAAAGTTTGATTATTATAATTTTACAAATTACTTTTCACCTGCGCATAAATTAATTTCAGTTGTAAACTGTAACGTTCAAATCATTATAAAATCATATATATATATATATATATATTATATATATATATATATATATATATATATATATATATATCTGTCAAAAAAATTGACATCATGAGAGATCAAGATTTTAATGAGTCTTATGAGTGTTTTACAATTGCTGTTTTCGTGTTGAAAGCTCATGGGAAAGGTGTAGTTAGTCACCCTGCAATTATTTGCCAATCTAGGACAGAAATGTTATACATCAGTGCATACAAACCCGTATACACCGCATTGTTTTGCAAATAAAGTCCAATTTGACATTTGTATGTATTTTTCAAAAGAGGCTGTGAAAATATGCACAAAATGAACAAAAGTAGTTTTGTTATAAAGACTATTAATGATATTGACTTGAGATATGTGACAAAAAAAAAAAAAAAAAAAAAAAAAAAAAAAAATAACGAAAAATCACCGTGATGATAAAAAGAACTTTTCTGGATACATGCCTGAGGAAAATAGCTAGGAATTTGTGAAGGGGACCCAGATTGGTATACAAATCGTCCAGATGGCAAAGACACTCTAAGTAATTTTATGTCATCAACGATGCAAATTATCGCAACAGTACCCGAATCACGGTATTCGAGCAACAGGGGCACTATACTAAGCCAGAATAACTTTGAAGCATCACAGAGTATGGACGTGACAGGACCCAAACTGTTTCCTCACTAGCTGTATATCAGCGTGTTTCTACGAGTGAAAAACCTACAATGGGAAAAGCAATTACATAAGGTTTATCTCTAACTGCTAATAAGGAAAATATACCTTTACTGTTACCTCCACCTATGCAGTCTGCTTTACCAGCCCTATTTCAGAAAGATACACCAGACCTTGGTTTAGATAAGTTGTTTTGTGATATGCCAGATAGTTTTTCTGTGCCTGATTCTCAGAATATATCTTTGCATATGATGTCAGCACCCTTGTTTAGTCATTGCAAAATCAATGATTTAAATATTGTTATAAGAAAGTAGACTTGTTGAACAATTAGCTTTGAATTATCTTTCAAAGTAGTTTCATTATTAAATACTTACAAATATTACTAAATGTTAGCAAATATTTCAAAATTAGAAATTACCAGTTGATAAAGTATCAAATATTTAGAAAAAAAAATATTAAAAAGTTTTGGAATATTAATTAATAATTAATAATATGTTAACTTTATTTAATAAATGTTGATATATAAATATAAATGTTAACTGATTGTTTTATTTATATATATATATATATATATATATATATATATATATATATATATATATATATATAACTCTCTTACTTTTTGACAAAACCTAGGCTTGAAATTAAGTACGAGTTTTAAGAAATAAAAGGGAAAAAATCATTTTCGTTCACTCTTATACATATTTTAAATTTATTTAATGTGTTTGCGCTTTTTGTGAAACTGCACTAAGCATAAAAACAATTGATCTCTTTCAAGTCTAATACATGATCATTAAAATAACTGTATCATCTGAGTACTAATTAGTTTTATGCAAATATCTTGAATGCAGTAAGGAAAGAAAAATAAATTGCAATGTTTATAGAAATAAATATTACTTTTAGTATGGAGTATTGTTCTGACAATATTCAGACATTTCATTTAATCGTTATTTTTTTAGTTCTAAATGTATATTGATCAGCCTTTATTTTAGAGTTGGAAGGTAACAATGCTTCGTTTTCAGTCATACAGGGTTGCCGTCGCATAACGGCGTATTAACGTCTGTTTGTCGATTGATTCCAAAAAATCCTAACATTTATATTGAATTTTTATTAAGGTCGACCAAGATAACCAGTTGGTAAACACCACAGATACCTGAAATGATATTTTAAATCTTTTTAAAAGTTTAAATTATTTCTTAGAACTTACATCCGGATATTTTGAAAGCTTCACAGCGCAGAACAAAATGTTACTTTCGATTTTTTTTTCACTCATTTTATAAACAGTCGTTGCCATGGTTGCTGATGGAACCGTTGGAGTTGACATTTTCTCTATACTAATAAAGTTACAAAATCGAACAGATATGACGCAGGGATTCTACAAATATACAAATTGCTGTTGATCGCATTAAAGACTACATACACCCGTTTAGAATATTAACTTTAAATATTTAATAAAAACATGCTAATGTTTACAAATTATATAATACGCTTTGAATAAATGAGCCAGGTAAATTTGAAAAAGTACACATCTCATTTACTGAAAATAAAATATATCAAAATGTTATAAACCTTGAATTGTATAGAATAAATATGTGATGTATTGTTACACAGTGGGAGTATAAAGTAACCAGCAAATCCCTATCAATGATTTCATAAAAATAAGAATACAAGTATATCAAAAATAAAGCGCTTAGATGGATGCTATTATTTTTCTTCAATGGTTTTATCTGTCAAATGGATTACACATAAGTTATTTTTAACATTAAAGTAAATAGAAACATTTTATAACATGTCCAAAGTACAACGATTTTTAGTTAAAATTTTCAGTAGAGTGTATTTGTCATACTGAAAAGAAGGTTCGTTTTCAGTCTCCATTGATATACACGCTTTCGTGTTAAATTGTGAAATGGTGATTTGTCTACAATAAATTTAAGTTTAGGCAAACATAGTTTATTTAGGTATTGATGTACATTCCCAGCTTCAGATTATTTTAACCTCCCCTCCAACCCCCTTCTCTCTCTCTCTCTTGAATTCCACTGAATATCCACCCAACTTCATCCTTTTACAGTAATGTACGATTGGTAGATTGTACTTTTATAAAACGTCAAATCTCAATGTTTCAGCCATTAGTGATGATACCAGTTGTATGAATCTATGCAGAATACTCCTGCAATAGCTTGATTTTGTGTTTCCAAAAACATGTAATTTGCTTTAGTTTCATTTATCTAAATTTGCCGTTAAAAAGAGTATTACTAATACTAATTGTAACAGGCAAAAGTATAAATATCTATATGAAATAAAAAAATATATGTAATAGAATAAAAGAAATGTATGCTAGATGAATATATAAACTTGATTTTACAAGACCAGGCAACTCAAAGTTAGTGTCTCGCTGTAACGTTCTTAATCCTTGTATTTATCCCAAGTTTTTAATATTTTAATATTTTTTCTTAAAATTTGATATGCCATATGTGCACATTTCGGAAAATCATTCCTCATCAGTGACACTAAGGGCCGAAAAGTTTGATTTGATAGATAAGAAAAAATAATTTTCATTAAACGTATTAACGTTAAGTTCTTTTCAAGTTTTAATTGATTTATTTTCCTTTACTGTCAAACTTTCTAATTAAAGCCTACATATATAAAATAGGCTCGGTTTAAGCTGCATTAAGTTTTTCAATTTTTAGAATTTTTGGGGGTTTTCAAAAAATATATTTTTTTAAAAGTAGATAACTTCTAATCACGATCTAATAACTTCTAATTAGATTCATTTTCTAAAATTTCATTCCTTTTAGCTGTAAATAAACGTAATCCTCTAACCTGTTGGTCAATGTTTATCTATGATTAATTTGTGACCCGGGAGCATGCGCAGAGATGTTAGGAAACTCGAATAAATCGAAAGTGAAACCTGACAAATTGAATTAATTGTCCGCCATTAATATGTAGAATTATTCACAATGGTGTTATGTATCCCTTACTAAGTCACAAATAAAAAATAAATGAAGTTCTATATTTAATTTTTTGTATTTCACCGTTCTTTTATGACGTAAGCATTTTCTAATATTAGATCCCGCATGCTACATCTCCTTGGGAAATTATTGTTGTTTCTGTATCTATTAGAGCTTTTATCGTTGAACCAAATGTAACATTGTTGAAAAGGAAAATCATTAATTACATCAGCACCGTTTTAATTTTTTTCTTTGGAAAACTTAATGCAGCTTTAACTAAAATAAATAAATATCTACTAGATTGTAAAAAAAAACAGCTGTATATAGTAACGAAATGGGTCCTTATCTAAAAATACACATTTTTGTCCAACACTTGACAAACATGACAATGAATAGGTTTGGTCATATATATAATATATATATATATATAACCTATGCATTGGTCATTACCACCTTTATAATGTATCTGACACGTACTGTGAATAATGTCAGTGGCTAAACTCAGAATAGATTTTTTCTAATTGTTTTTTTTTAAATTAATTTATTTTAAGCTAGGGTTTGTTCCCTCATGCAAAGCATTCCGCAGCTGTATTAAGATTCAAAAAAATTAGGAACTTTAAATTTATCATTTTTCAACTGTTATGTTTTTTATCTATACAACTATACAACCTTTCGGCCCCTAGTGTCACTGATGAGGAATGATTTTCCGAAATGTGCACATATGGCACATCGAAATTTAACAGGTATTTGTGTTATATATATATATATATATATATATATATATATATATATATATATATATATATATATATATATATATATTTCATTTTCAGTGATTTCTTGAAGTTAACCTACTTTAACATTACAAGTAATTCCACTCACAAAACATAATCTTTTTTTTTATCTACTGTTATATGTCTTTCGAGCTTATAGCAATTGTATAAACAAATAATGACACAAAGTTTTTACTTGTCCCTCTTTCACCCTTTTCCTTTCAGAAAAATGCGAATTTTACATCGGATTTCCGGAGCAGTCTTATTATCGATGTAAATTCCATGATGAATGTAAGAGACATTGCTTTAATTTTTGATGCCATTGTAGAGTATATTTGTCTGACAATATTCTAAAATTATTGCCTTTTCTAAGAATAAAATATGTCACGTCATCTGGGGTCAAAGGTCAACATAAATCATAAGTTTGAGAAATTTCTTCATTCTTTCTTTTTTTATGTAAAAACAGTGTGAAGTGACTCTCGATTATTTAAATCCATTGAAGTAATGTACACTTTTGCAAACATGCACAGCACTATGGACCTAATATTTAAAATAGGGAACTTCATTATCGTTTAATCTATGCATTGGTCATTAACACCTATGTTTTTGTATCTGACACGCACTGTGAATGACGTCAATGACTTAGTTTAAAATAGATTTTTACGAATTGCAATCCGGGGGAATGAAACAAATTTGTTATAGGCATATTTCAAATCTTAAATTGTTTTGTCTTGATAGTTTTCAAACTTTATTCTTATCGACACGTGATTCTTCTATATTTGTTTCAAACATAAACCAGCTTAGTTACTTGAATATATCTGATGTACTTTTGAGCAAACTTTATGTTTATGATTTATTATTGCGTATTTTTATCAAGTATTTTGCGCACATCACAATTTCAATATTAATTTTACTGAATTGAATATTTGAACAGACGTCTTTAACAACCCCAAACTTAAATAAACATGAAAAGAAGGTAAAGTATAAGAAGTTTAATTGAAGAGAATGTGAAAAAGGTATAACAACTATTTCCTGACCAACTGACCTGAGTGCCGCAAACCGTCTGTGCTTTTTGGCCAGCTTACCAGTAATCATAGAAACAAAATTTAAAAGCACATCTACATAAACCACCAGTTTATCATAAGACATTTCATCAAGGTCAACCAATAAGTATTTGAGAAAAATGAAAAACAAACGTTTTCTGTAATATGCTATCAGAATAAGAACAGGATCTCCCCCGTTAGAGTGATTGTTTAAATAATACCTCAATTATTCTTCCACTCACTTCAAGTCATATGTTTACCATTAATCAATATGGACTTGAGAGCATCTCCAAACAGGTTAATTCATTTTTTGTTTACCTTTTTATTTTCGTCATGATTTATATCATTAAAGAAAGACAGGGAGGCAACTCGTATTGGTAATTGTATCACGCACAGCTTTATGTTGTTGTCTTTGCTTATTTCGCTGGTTTATTAAGGCGAATGTAACGTCAAAAATGCCTGAAAATCATCTTTATAAATTAAGATGTTTTAAAGTTTTTAAAAATACTCGTAAATAAGAAATTAATAGCTTTTTCAAATAAATTGTTAGATGAATGTTCTTTTTTAAAGATGAACATTTTGCAAAAGAGAATAGTGTATTTTGTACTAAACTAAGCACCTTTTTGGAAACACTGCCAATATTTTAATGTTTATTTTACTTTTACATAAACATCTTTAGGTAGAATTACTTCACATGTTTTAAAATTCTAAGTTATTCTGAACCAATTTACTGTCTATATTACCTGTCATACCAAAAGCTTTTCAATCTAAGCGAGATAACGCCAGACATACAATGCATGTTACAGTAGCATAAAAGTGTAGGGAGGTATATTGTGTTGTTATAAAAACAACAAAACACGAGATATTACACATACAATGAAATCTTGGTCCAGTCAACGTTCTTGAACCATAATATAGGCAAGTCTTTGCTATTGTGTCCAGTTTAGTTAAAGGGTTGTCTAATCAGAACTCTTGATGCGTTTGTGCAGAAATTTTGTCTGTGCGTTGCGCTGATGACATTATACAGCAGCGTTTTTTTTTTTATCGTGCTACGCCTACCGTGACACGGGACCTCGTTTATTTTAAGTTTTCATTTGAAAGAACCGTGACTTTCATTTTGTAATGCCGAGTCCTTGGCGATAGAACAGTCACTACCCACTTTCAAGTTTTGGGTCAGACCCAGTCGGGGTTCGGACCCACGCCTCCTCACTTCCGGAGCGAGCACTCTACCAACTGTTAGTTGTATTCTCGGTTGTATTAGCTGTTGAAAATTTACTTGATTTATCTCCCTTACTACGTTATTAAAATGATCAGTACTTGTCTGAAAGATAAGAATAAAAGTTTGAAGTAAGGAGCACGCATAAACAAATGAGAAGTACAAACAAATCTCTATTTTCTTTAACAAAGATTAATTTGTCTCCCCTTGACGTGTATTTAAAAAAGAAATTAAAAAAAAACCTTTATACGCATTTTTACGAAATGTATCATTGCCTTTTGAAAAAAAAAAAACAAAAAACAAAAAAAAAAAAAAACAAACAAACAACAGGAGAGTTACACAGGGGCAAGACAGTTTTCAAATTAACTCAAGCATGTGTACGTGGTTTTTATCGTCTGGACTTATTTCTAGTTTGCTTGTCACCAGTACTATACAATCATGTGATCGACTTTTGTACAGGACTTCGCAGACTAGTTTGCTTACCCACAAATAATTACATTAGTGAATACAAATAACGCATGCAGTTTGTAAATATATATAAAATTTCTTTAAAAGAATAAAAGAATATATTTCAAGAAAGACTATGTTGTAATATTTTCTGTTTTTTCACCATTTGTTGTTATAGCCATATCACATGCTGATAAACAACATATAATAAGTGCATATGTACTGTCTTATCTGATTTTGCCTGGAAAGCCAAACATAAAAAATAATATCTTAAATTCTTCTTAAACCCGTGTTACAAATTGAATCAGAAAAGCCCTAGGCTGGTAGAAGTGACATGCTAACATTGTTCATAAAGGCTAAGGTTGTGATAAAATATATAGGCTGACGGGATTTATATCTTTTTTTTTTTATCTGAAACCAAAATTTTCAAGCAACAATTAGTACAAATATGTTTTATATTTATTAAAATACAAGTGCTTAGAATATTATAATGTGAAACATCAGATGAATCAATAAATCAGAAAATACTAGCAGTTTTTTTTTCCTGACAGAAAAAGAAGTTTAAATATCTAAATTTGGTTTTCTCCGTCATACGCTTTATTGTCAAACACAACCACAGGCCTTTGGTCCGTATTTGTGTAAACATTAGTTATTGAATTTGAACTTGCATATTTTGGAGCTTCTTGATTTAAAAATGAAAACTCTCCAACCGCAACGTCATATGACATTCTTCGCATAGTGTTTCTACTTGCTATTATTGGATTAGTTGACATATACTCTCTGAATTCTAAATTTCTCGAATGAGAATTACCAGCCGTTCCGTAAGCATTCGATGTAGATGAGGTAGGTTTAGAACAACTTTGTTGCAATGTGTTTCTTTGTTCTTTTGATATTTCGGATGAGTTTGTCCTTCCAATAGAATTATGAACGATAACTGTCACATCGTTTGTTTGTCTCGTTGTGGGTTTTTCCTCCTTTTTCTCGTTGGTAGGACTCAGTGTCCAATTATTGTGTGAATGCTGATAGTTTTCATGTTGTGGATTGTCAAACGCGGAACATTCTAATCGTTGTCTTCTTTTGGCTTCAATTCGCTCTTTTATCCGTTTTCTGTCTCTGTAGATTAAAAAAAATGTTATATAGAATAAAAACAAAATCCAAGCTTATAAAAGATACAATACCGGCATACACACCTCTTTGATTGTTATTTCTTATCGGTTATATATCTTTTAAGAGAGCTTTGTAAGCAGAAAACCTTTCTGGATTATTTCATTTTGGAAACTACCAGTTAAAAAGGTTTTTCTATGAAAACAGAGAACACATACAGTCCTGGCTCAATGGCCTAGACATTATGAGTGTGGCATATCTATACTTAAGATACAGCAGTGAAAATATAAAAATAAGATACAGATCGCAAAAAAGTAAATGTATTTTAAAGTTTCAAATACGCAATATTAACTTAAACATGTAGTTAAGTATTTCTGAAAAATGCATTTCGTATTTGAAAACGTATTAAGCATATTTCAAATACATAACAAAGCATTTTGAAGTCTTTTTTTATGATTTCAAATACTGTAATTACGCATTTTAAACTATTTCTTTCGCATTTTAAGATATGTAATAATGCAACTGATTAATATTTGTAATAACGCATTTCAAATACATGATAACGCTAAAAATTTCCCGAAATAGAAAAAGCATTTAACACGCTTTTATGCTTTATTCGTGTTAACGCTTTTTTCTCAAACTACAATAAATTATTTGAAAAATTAGTAACAATTTCAAAACAAGTAATAATAAGAAGCAAAACACCGTGTTCTGTGTGAGTTCAGCATATGTGTAATATGGTACAATTTATCATACATGTATATAAAATGCGTCACAACGAATCTGAAATGCATCAATACTTTTTTAAATGCATCATAGCGTGTTTACTTTGATTACGGATCAATTTAAAATGCATAATTACAAGTTTTAAAATACGTGTATTAAATGTATTATTATTTATGTGAAATAAGTTATTATTAGTTTAACATGTATTAAATGCATTATCCTGTATGTAAATTACATCTTAACGAGTTTGGAAATACGAAATAACGTTTATGTGTATTAAATGCATTATCCTGTATGTAAATTACATCTTAACGAGTTTGGAAATACGAAATAACGTGTATGTGTATTAAATGCATTATCCTGTATGTAAATTACATCTTAACGAGTTTGGAAATACGGAATTACATGTATGTGTATTGAATGCATTATCCTGTATGTAAATTACATCTTAAAGATTTTTGAAATACGAAATTACATGCATGTGTATTGAATGCATTATCCTGTATGTAAATTACATCTTAAAGATTTTTGAAATACGAAATTACATGTATGTGTATTGAATGCATTATCCTGTATGTAAATTACATCTTAACGAGTTTGGAAATACGGAATTACATGTATGTGTATTGAATGCATTATCCTGTATGTAAATTACATCTTAACGTTTTTTGAAATATGAAATTACATGTATGTGTATTGAATGCATTATCCTGTATGTAAATTATAACTCAACGTTTTTTGAAATACGAAATTACATGTATGTGTATTGAATGCATTATCCTGTATGTAAATTACATCTTAACGAGTTTGGAAATACGGAATCACATGTATGTGTATTGAATGCATTATCCTGTATGTAAATTACATCTTAACGTTTTTTGAAATATGAAATTACATGTATGTGTATTGAATGCATTATCCTGTATGTAAATTACATCTTAACGTTTTTTGAAATATGAAATTACATGTATGTGTATTGAATGCATTATCCTGTATGTAAATTACATCTTAACGTTTTTTGAAATATGAAATTACATGTATGTGTATTGAATGCATTATCCTGTATGTAAATTACATCTTAACGTTTTTTGAAATACGAAATAACGTTTATGTGTATTGAATGCATTATCCTGTATGTTAATTACATCTTTACGAGTTTGGAAATACGGAATTACATGTATGTGTATTGAATGCATTATCCTGTATGTAAATTACATCTTAACGAATTTTGAAATACGAAATAACGTGTATGTGTATTAAATGCATTATCCTGTATGTAAAGTACATCTTAACGAGTTTTAAAAAACGAAATTATGTGTATTAAATGCATTATTTCTTATGTTAAATACGCCATTATTAGTTTTTAAATACTTTATTACGTATACTAAATGTATTATTCCGTATGTCATTACAAGTTTTAAAAATACGATATGACATTTCATTATCTATTAATTTTCCCTTTGGTTAAATATGACAGAACTTTGTACACTTGTTCCCTATGACACGGTAGCTTTTGAGGTCAGGTCATATCGATCCAATTGACAATCAGATTATTACAATTTCATTCTCTACTGATTTTGCGCTAAATATCACACACACACACACATACACACACACACACACACACACACACACACACACACACACACACGGATAATCGTATAAGAATAATTGATTTTTTCATCTTTGCTTTATAAGTAAGTTAAGACTTGAAATGTTATACATGTTTCATAACACATAATTCAGGTTTCATGATTTAGCGACTTCCTATGTTACCTTGAGATATCAATTAATATTGATTTATTAAACAACTGTAATAAATTTCCCTTTAATAGACGTCTTAAATCTATACATTTGTTAACTTTAATGTGTAGGTGTTGCTTTGAAAGCGATGGCTCAAATTGGTTAAAAGGAACTTATTCACAATACCTTGCTCGATAGACTTTGCTCTACAGATAATACATTATAGACCAATTTGGTTTTGAATGTGACTTTGCTCTATAGATTATAGATTTTAGACCAATTTGGTTTTGATTGTGACTTTGCTCTATAGATTATAGATTTTAGACCAATTTGGTTTTGACTGTGACTTTGCTCTACAGATTATAGATTTGAGACCAATTTGGTTTGACTGGGACTTTGCTCTACATATTACAAGATTATAGACCAGTATGATTTTGACTGTGACTTTGCTCTACAGATTACAAGATTATAGACCAATTGGGTTTTGACGGTGCCTTTGCTCTACAGATTACTGTAAACCAACTTTTATTCGCGTGCTATTAACTATCGCGTGTTTCGCGAGAGTACAATAATCGCGAAAGTTAATCGTCGCGAACTTGTTGTCGAAAATGGTATTATACAAAATGAAGTTAACAAAACTTGTAAAACTTCCGAATTGGCATACTGCACATCAGCAGTTTTTTGTGGTGTGTTTCATTATTTGGATCAGGAACACATATTTCTAAATTTTTTTCTGATGTCTTTGGTACATTTGATCCAGTTTTCGATATTTGAAGCCATTGTACAACCGACATGGTTAAGACCACAAGTAATAATAAAAAGTGAGGAGCTTAAACAATACAAAAACGCAAAACGCTAGTGAGTATAAATCACTTGTTTATTAAATTCGTTATCGGATTAATATCGCTTAGTATACTAGTACATACGGTATATACTACTGTTTACGCAACACTTTATTTACGGAAGTAGTTAAAAAAAAAAATCAGTTATAGTCCGTATCGCGAAAGTTAATGGTTTTTCTTATTTCTAGCTATAGTCCATATCGCGAAAGTTAATAGTCGCGAAATAGTTTTGGTAAGAGAATCGCGAAAGTTAATAGCCGCGATTAAAAGTGGTTTACAGTACAAGATTAAAGACCAATTTGGTTTTGACTGTGACTTTGCTCTACAAATTACAAGAATATCGACCAATTTGGGTTTGACTGTGACTGTGCTCTACAGATTACAAGATTATAGACCAATTTGGGTTTGACTGTGACTGTGCTCTACAAATTACAAGAATATCGACCAATTTGGGTTTGACTGTGACTGTGCTCTACAGATTACAAGATTATAGACCAATTTATTTTTATTGTCATTTTTCTCTACATATTACAAGATTATAGACCAATTTGGTTTTGACTGTGACTTTGCTCTACAAATTACAAGAATATCGACCAATTTGGGTTTGACTGTGACTTTGCTCTACAAATTACAAGATTATAGACCAATTTGGGTTTGACTGTGACTTTGCTCTACAAATTACAAGAATATCGACCAATTTGGGTTTGACTGTGACTTTGCTCTACAAATTACAAGAATATCGACCAATTTGGGTTTGACTGTGACTGTGCTCTACAGATTACAAGATTATAGACCAATTTGGGTTTGACTGTGACTTTGTTCTACAGATTACAAGATTATAGACCAATTTGTTTTTTACTGTGACTTTGTTCTACATATTACAAGATTATAGACCAGTTTGATTTTGACTGTGACTTTGCTCTACAGATTACAAGATTATAGACCAATTGGGTTTTGACGGTGCCTTTGCTCTACAGATTACTGTAAACCAACTTTTATTCGCGTGCTATTAACTATCGCGTGTTTCGCGAGAGTACAATAATCGCGAAAGTTAATCGTCGCGAACTTGTTGTCGAAAATGGTATTATACAAAATGAAGTTAACAAAACTTGTAAAACTTCCGAATTGGCATACTGCACGTCAGCAGTTTTTTGTGGTGTGTTTCATTATTTGGATCAGGAACACATATTTCTAAATTTTTTTCTGATGTCTTTGGTACATTTGATCCAGTTTTCGATATTTGAAGCCATTGTACAACCGACATGGTTAAGACCACAAGTAATAATAAAAAGTGAGGAGCTTAAACAATACAAAAACGCCAAACGCTAGTGAGTATAAATCACTTGTTTATTAAATTCGTTATCGGATTAATATCGCTTAGTATACTAGTACATGCGGTATATATACTACTGTTTACGCAAAACTTTGTTTACGGAAGTAGTTAAAAAAAAAAATCAGTTATAGTCCGTATCGCGAAAGTTAATGGTTTTTCTTATTTCTAGCTATAGTCCATATCGCGAAAGTTAATAGTCGCGAAATAGTTTTGGTAAGAGAATCGCGAAAGTTAATAGCCGCGATTAAAAGTTGGTTTACAGTACAAGATTAAAGACCAATTTGGGTTTGACTGTGACTGTGCTCTACAGATTACAAGATTATAGACCAATTTGGGTATGACTGTAACTTTGCTCTACAAATTACAAGATTAAAGACCAATTTGGGTTTGACTGTGACTGTGCTCTACAGATTACAAGATTATAGACCAATTTGGGCATGACTGTAACTTTGCTCTACAAATTACAAGATTATAGACCAATTTGGGTATGACTGTGACCTTGCTCATACTTAGAAAAAATATAAATAATAAGTATAAAAAATTAAAAGATAAAAATAAAAATGACCATAATTGACCGAGATTTATGGTTTAAGGGTTATTAGCTTTACACATTTTAGTGTTATTGACTTGTTCCCTGATAATATTAAATTTCACTTATAAGCATAGTTTATAATTAGAACTTTCAGCATGTAGCAGCATCCTCTAAATGATTATTTCTTAGTTTTTTATGATTCGGCAGTTAACTTTATATCGTAATTTTAATTGTACGTGTGTACATGAATTTTAAATTATGGCAAAAGATCTAGAAATTGCTTTATGAAACTTAAATGTTTAAACAATTTTATGCAGTTTCCCAATCTTTGTTGACGCAATATCCCAATCTTATGACTTTATTATTACAAAATGAAAGGAGCTCTTGAGAAAATTCGCACTGCCTTGTTGAAGACATGCCCGATTGCAACTCCCGTATCGCACACCTTTGTATCACTTCAGAGATAAACAAAATTACGAATATTAATTTTTATTTGTAATATAAATATGTATAGTAATACGTTTTCATACTGACACTTATACAACAATATGCTGACATTAAGATAACCCCTATAAATATTGTAAATTTGTCGATAAATCTAAGTTTAGAAAACTCATAAAATTATAATTTGTCACTTTACGTATGTGGTATTATAATGTTTTTATTAATTTCGGGCATTGCAAATACAACTTTCATGAACATGCATGATAAAATTCTATAATATTCTATAATTAACAACAATGACTTCCAAACATATTAATTTTATTTTGACATATGTTTTATCACTTTTTAGAAATACAAACGTTGATTTCGTGTCTCTCGATCGAAAAATTAGAAATTTTATGATTTAGAATAAACCTATAGCTTCTGAAATCATTTTTATTATATCAATATATTTATAAGTTTGTCAGTTTGAATTGTTGTTTAACGGATTTAGTCCCACATCGAAGAACCAACTGCCACGATATAAGTGAAGGATTTTTTGACTGGTGCGTATAATACTATTAATCTATTTTCATTCTTATATTGTATAGACGTTAAAGCTGCATTAAGTTTTTCAATTTTCTGAATTTTTTTTGATTTTCTAAAAATGTATTTTTAAAAAAATAGATATCCTCTAACCACGATCTGTGAGATGTGAGATTCATTTTCTAAAACTTCATTCGGTTGGTCAATGTTTAACGATGGTTATAATGAGCTTGGAGCATGCGCACGGATGAACAGAAAAACCCATGAATCGAAGGTGAAAAATGACAAATTGCATTAATTGTCCTTAATTAATATCCAGATGTATTTGAAATAGTGTTATGTACCCCTTGCTAAGTCACAAATGACAAATTCAACGAAGTTCTGTGTTTAATTTATCGTATTTTACCGTTTTTAAAGTTGTGTTTAAATGACCCGTGTTTTGATGACGTAACCATGTTCTAATATTAGATCCCAAATGCTGCATCTCGCTGGGTAATTACTGTAATTTCTGTATTTATTCGAGCTTTTATCGTTGAACAAAATGTAACTTTGTTCATTAGGAACATCAGTAATTAGATTAGCACCGTTTTATTTCTTTCTTTGGAAAACTTAAGCCAGCTTAAATATTGATAATGCAAAACCACATCTTCACGAAATCATATTGAAATGCAAAGTTTTTTTGTGTTTTTTTACCAAAATACTCTTAACTCTTTTTTTAAACAATTTTGCATGAAACAGTATCAGAAAAATTCCTCCAAAACTAAACAAATCTATTAAACGTTGTTTCCTTTTCCGGGGGTGGGGGGGGGGGGTTATACGTTACAAATCGGGATTCGAAAACAAAGGATGACAGCGTCATCACAAAACATTAAAATCACAGCATTTCCATAAATGATGTAGGGCACACATGTACATGTACGAAAAGGTAGGACATAGGGCACAAACATTGTAAAGAATATGTGTCTATTTGCGGGTAAAAATGACATGGAAAAAGGTCAAAATTACATCTCCATCCTTCTAAAGAAGAGAAAAATAACGAAACATCTTCCAGAAGTCTTGGTAAGAAAAAAGTCAAACGTCGTACCATAACACCATTACTTTAATTATTTTGATTTTGATGTTTTCATTAAAACTCTGAATAAGATTAGTTTACCTTGTATGTTGTAAAAGAATCTTGATTTGTTTTGTTTTGCAATGTAAATTCGATTAAAGAAGGTCTAAATTAACGTCGTTAAATATAACTTCACGGCAGCTGTGTGTTCTTACCCCGTTTGTCATAAAAATTTGCCTGAAGTGTTTGAACAAACTGGTAAGTCTTGGGTTGGAATGATAGTTACCGAGTTTCACTTATACCAGTTATAGTTTATGACGCTACTTAACATTTGAATTAACTACTTATTTCAAGCAAAACAAGAATACTTACTACGATTTGAGTGATTTTGCTGCCATTGTTGTGTTTCGGAACCCCGGTTTGTGACGTACCACAATCCTTCGGTTTTTCTTTGAATGCAATCACCTAGAGGTCTTAACATTAAATTGCAGTAAATTTCTCAATTTATTAGATATTATTGGCAATTTGATAAAATACTTACTTCACCGCTTTAACTGCAGATATAAGACACGTAAGCAAAAACAATGCGCCAAAAATGGTACCAAACACTACTCCAGTTACATTTATGTCGGTAGCCATGTTGTTTTATGTCCATTCCAGCAAATACATATGATTAATTTTGACATATCCTTAAACACCATAACTTAACACGCATACTACAGTTAGCTTCCTCGGCAAACCTTCTTTTTAGATCTTGCTCCTAGCTGAAAATAAAATTTGATAGATTCTTTAACTAGGTTAGATCACAATTAAGAAAGCTTTATAAAGATGACATCTCGAATTCTTACAACATTAAGTCAATTTCGTTTAATTTCTTGGTTCTAATCAACCTTGGTGTAAATATGTATCAGTTTCATAATTCATTTTGAAGGCATCTTTAGTAATATAATTCAATTCCAGTAACTTTTGTAAAAAATCTGATATCCGAGAAATTTGATTTATGTAATAGACATTTCAATAAAACTCAGAAATTAAATGAAGTGTGCGTTAACAATTTATTAATCTGGCGTAAGCAATGTTCGTGGAAAATACCACAGGAGTTGAAAGGGTATCAATTTTCTGCTGTTAATCATATAATATGCATGTATGTTTGGTTTAGTTACATGTACCACACTAACATCGTGACTAATTAGTACAAAAATAAAAACGTATTAAGTATTTCGTAGTTAAATATTCACAAAAGCAAAATGTGTTATTTCCTATAATAGGATAAAAAATAAAATCCGCTTGATATAAAAGCAGGGTATCTGTAGAAATATTGATGAACGTTATGCAAAAAGAAGAAATATAAAAGTTAAATTTTAAAACATATGTTGATAATTATGCTTTTGAAAAAGCCTTCAAGTAATGCAGTTTTAATATTTCATCTTTTACAGCAATGAAAACTACAGATATATATAATATCGTCAAGGTCATTTTCTGAGGTCAATATATCTTCAAGAAAAACAAAATCATTAGGACCATAAGGTAACTATATAATTTTTGAACATTTTTTTTTAATTTCAAAGCAATCTTTATTGTATTTGATCTCAAAGATGTTCATATTTATCAAACGTTTGTAGATTTTATGTCAAAAAGGATTATTGTAATTTCATTAACATGGTAATAATAATAAAATATAGATAACTTTAAATCTTGTTAGTGAAACATTGCCAGCAAAAGACTACAACAACTTATCGCTTTTTAACGACTTTTGGTGGCTTATTTGTTCCATCCATATCTTCTGATTTCTAGGAGACTTCCTGGAAGTTATTTTGTTTATTTTTCATTTAATCGCGATATGAATTCATTATTGTTAATTAAACTCTTCGTTTTTTTTTTACTTATAAACTTGTTCGTTCCTTTATTTATATTAACTTCATAATAGTTTTGCATTGGCGAACCCCGTTAATTAAATACATATTGTCATCCGACGGCTTTGTTTTTAACCGTAGTTGACGTGCTTCAGTATTATACCTATCCATCCTAACTGTAAGGATTATTCGATTCAGCTTATTTTTCGTTTTAAGGATACTAATTTATTATATTTGTATTTTGTATATTTATGAGAATATTAAATACTGAAGATTAAAATTAATTTTTGTTTGACAGATCTGCTAATAAACTGCATACACAGAGCATTTCAGATCCTATATCGAGTTATAGTTTATTTATAAATGATTTATGTTCGTATGAGTGGGGCGAATTAGAACATAAATTTTATTATTTACACACACACAAACACACACACACACACACCGTAGCATTTTTTGGTCAAATTTTTTAATTTGGTTTTGAATGCCTTGCTTGGCTTTGAATTATTCCTTTCTTCTCTTTTTATAGTGATATTTAGCATATGGTCTTTTAATTAATGTGTAGCATATTTTATTTGACCCTCTTGGAACGTGAAATTTTTTCCTATTTTCGAACTAAACATTGTCTTTTCTACTGGTCTAGTATACCCACCTTGAACAAAAAAGTCATTAAAACAATGACATCAACTCAAATAAAATATGTTGGTATTTCATGTCCCATCAAACTAACCTTAAACAATGGCTCAAAATTCTACATGTACTTCCACCTTCCTGTAATGAGTGAGAGTTGAGTTGAGTAATGGTGTTTAACGTCCCAGTCAAGAATATTTCACTTATATCGAGATGTCGCCAGCTATAGGTGAAAGTGCAGAAATGTTGCCTGTGCGTTGCGCTGATGGCATTATACAGCAGGGTTCTTTATCGTGCCACGCTGTGACACGGGACCCTCGTTTATTTTAAGTTCCCATCCGAAAGAACCGTGACTTTCATTTCGTAATGCCGAGTCCTTGGCGAAAGAACAGTCACTACCAACTATCAAGTCTTGGGTCAGACCCGGCCGAGGTTCGAACCCACGACCTCCCACTCACGGAGCGAGCACTCTAACAACTGAGCTACTGCAATGGTCTAGTGATGAATGTGAGAAAACCATGCAAAAGAACACAAAACTTAAAAGTACGAAGTGCACTTATGATGACTTTCCATTATGTGTTTAAATGATTGTTGTTTTCGATTGCAACTCAAGACAAAAAATTTCACAAATTTAATATGTCGAAATTAGTATTCAATAAACCTATGCCGACAAACCTCGGTACAATACTAATTGATGTCGTGGCTAAATATTTCAAGGTGTGTAAATGCTTTTTCATTGTTATTTGTCCGACCTATAAGTTAGGAAAATGAAAAAAAAAAATCCAGGTTAAAATAATGAAATAAAGTCAGCGAGAAAGAAATAGACAAAGAAAGAAAAAAGCCACAATAGAGGTATTTAAAAAATAAATAAATAAAAAACTTTTAACTTATAGGCAGATTAAAAGAACAGGAAAAAAAATCAGGTCGACTCTACATATTACATACACGAATTGTACATACATGTATATATTGGAATTTCTTATACATTGTCACAATTTTACAAAAAGTAATGATAGACGACAAGCTTTAAATTTCTTTTTTGTTAGTTGCTCTACCTAACTGCCTCATTCTAATTTTAATTTAATTGCTCTTTCGTTGTTATCTGTCCAACCTACAAGTAAGGAAGACGAACAGAAATTTCCAGGTTAAAATAATGAAATAAAGTCACGCGAGAAAGAAAAAGACAAAGAAAGAAAAAAGCCACAATAGAGGTTTTTTTTTTTTTTTTTTTTTTAAAAAAAAAACCCAACTATTTTTTAATTTATATGCAGATTAAAAGAACACGATAAAGAATATAGGTCTCTACATATTACATACACGAAATGTACATACATGTATATATTGGAATTTCTTATACATTTCGTTTTAGGTTGCTTTACCTAACTTCCTCATTCTAATTTTATTTTAATTGCTCTTATTTTGATAAAAATGTACAGTACCTTCCTCTTGAGTTCTTTCGTTATATATGATTAAGTTAATAGTTTTTAAAGAATATATTGATGGATTTAAAAAATGCAAAAGTGATGGAAATAGAATATATATATATATATATATATATATATATATATATATATATATATATATATATATATATATATATATATATATATATATATATATTCTATTTCCATCACTGGGTGTGTTTAAAATCAGTAAGATCAATGGCATATATTTTATATCAATTTATCGGTAAGCTTTAATTATATAATTTGCATTTAAAATAGATTTTTCGTTTCTATTTTTGGGGTTTAGTCTTTTTATATAGATCTTTCATGATAATAAAAATGGTAACATCTTGTGGTGATTGTACAACTTAAGGCTATGAGATAGTCATTTTACGGGGAGTTGTTCAATATATATATCTACTTTAATTGACTTATTAACATTTGACGTGTATTTATAGGACAATAAATATGTATATTATCAAACTGGAAGATATCGAACATTGGGAAACATATCTTTGTTATTGGCGTTTCAGCACACAAGCACTTATACATATAGCTTAAGCATTAGCAAGCTAATGATCTTAGAATTATTACATTCTGAACATTCTAATATCTTAAATGTAATTAAATCTAACGAAGCTATCGGATTTTAATTACTATGATTCTTAAAAAGTACTGATAAGGTTAGTATCGGTTTACACAAAACAAATGCAAGACATTGAGTTAATTGCTTAGAAGCCTCACGTGGTACAGACACATGACAGAAGAGTCGTTTCAGTCAGAAACTTCATAAGGAACTTTTAACCAGTACATATAGGCATGTAAATGAAAATATGCCTATTTGTTTAAACATAAAGAATATGAAAGTTTAGAAATGTAAAAAATATCAAAGAATTTTGCAACTCTAACAAATATTATTTTCATCTAATAACTAAATGTTCTGTGGTTGGTTAATCTGTCGAAAAAGATAAAACGGTTTCGGTCAAAAGAACATTATCATATGATATATTACATAAGTCAAACGAAATAAGAATCAATAAATCAAAAAGAAATTCATTAGTGAGGGAATACAAATTATGTGCTTATGTGTTCTTGTGAAATAAATAAACTTAAAGATTGAAAATACAAATAACTGTAAATAAAACGTTTATCATGACAAAACATTTTTCTCAAATTAAATGCTGTGAAATGCGTGAGTCTAGAAGAACTCATAATTTTCTGTCAACTAAAACTGTTTTAAAATATATCTTTCGGAAAATTCAAATAACAACAATGATATAAAATATTACTTATCATGTCATATCAGTTAAATGATCATTTTGTCACATTGTAGAAATAAACTCAACGAAAATGAATGGTACATGTATATATGTAAGTATTTAGTATTGGATATACATGTATTTATATATATTTTCAGTGTGTTATGATGTAGTCATTAATTCAATTATATGTATATTATAACAAAGATTTTAATGATTTCAATGGGTAAACATTTTATTGATTTTCTAGCACATCGCGCAACAACTGCATACATGAGTGAGTTCATGTTACTGGAGTTAAAAGAAGAAAACGTGGTGTTTAGTAGCACGTGGTTTAAAGTGATATTCGATTGTAAATTTTAAAACAGCAATGTTATTGTGATGAAATAAACAAAATCAATTAATTTTTTATTGAGTTTAAAATGTTTCTTTCTAGGTTTTTAGTAATTCATTTTAATATACATGTAGTTACTGCTAATGCTTTATTCGGCGTATATTCAAAATAATGTCATAAAATTTGCAAGTTTTTAGACTATTTCATTAGTTGAAAATGGAAAAGCTTGATGGCTTTGATAATAATAATAATAATAATAATAATAATAATAACGCGAATTCGCCACGTCCATTCAGGTACTGATGACTTAATAAAATGAATGTAGTCGTTATTACATTTGCAATGTCGTTTTGCGCTGTAAAACATTATTGCGCTTTTATTATTATTATTATTATTATTATTATTATTATATATTACAAATTCGTTAGACTGGATCTAAATTGCAAGTGGTGTGCTTATCTATTTTATTTTTTTACGAACGAGTACGTTTTTAGTAAATACATAGTATATACATAATGTATCAGTGAACATCTATGGTTATACGCGGTAAGCTAAATCAGGAGAGCAAAACATCTTTCCCTGTAAGTTAACTTACCCTGTAAAAAAGATTACTAACATTGTAACTTTTGTTGTTACGAATATGTTTTATCAAGAACTAATGTGATAGAATGTACATAGCGAGTTGAGTTGAGTAATGGGGTTTAATGTCCAAGTCAAGAATATTTCACTTTTATCGAGACGTCGCCAGCTATAAGCGAAAGTGCAGAAATTTTGCCTGTGCGTTGCGCTGATGGTATTATACAGCAGGGTTCTTTATCGTACCACGCCGTGACACGGGACCACGTTTATTGTAAGTTCCCATCCGAAAGAACCGCGACTTTCATTTCGTAATGCCGAGTCCTTGGCGAAAGAAAAGTCACTACCCATCATCAAGTCCTGGGTCAAACCCAGACCCACGACCTCCCACTAACGGAGCGAGCACTCTACCAACTGAGCTAATGCAGTGGTACATTGTACATAGCGACATCCGACTTATATCTGTACCCGATCGCGAGACTTGTTTTGGATAAGAAATTGTTAACATACCCTTTCCTTGAAACAAAGCAACTTTGAAAATTATTTCTGTATTAACCATATGTCTCACTTACAAACTGTGTTTCAATGATATGCGAATATCCCTAGAAATGATTTTATAAACAAGACTTACTCTAATTCATTTTAGAGCAACGTAAGACACCGCATAGATTCGTTATATGTGACAAACAACTTACTGTCAACATCCGTCAAACAAATTCATTATACTATTGAAAGATAATGTATTTTGTGTTAGTAACTACTACTAAATCCATACATGCAATAAGTGATTGAGAAAATATGATATGTTGACTACTAAGCAACCGCAATCATTTAATTATATGTTGACACCGATCAAGGGGATCAACTCTCATGCTGACAAGTTATGTAATAGGCCAGATCCAATGTGGACTATTTAAGTCACCACGTGACCATCATTTAAGAAAAAAATAATAAAAAAAAGTAAGAAGAGGTAGCATATATTAGTTTAACATGTCCGTCTTGTTCTGTTACTTATACTATTCTAATGGTCTCCTGTATAGGTGCATATACGCCATCTTTAATGAACCTCATTAGCTACATCGTTATGCAATTATTTCTCTTGGTTTGAATCCAAAAGCAAATAATGATCATTTAATATATAATTAACTATAATTGAAAACATTCAAAATCGCTAACTACGTGAATATAAAAATAGATGTTCAATAATGAATTTCATTTTTTATTCAAAAAGTCATTAAGTAAACCATTTAACAACTAAAATTTTATCTTCAAATCGCGATTGTTGTTGTAGCTCAAACTGTGATACAGACTTCTTTTTAAATTGATACGGCGTTCTGCCTATCTTCACATAAGATATTTTTCTACCTTAAAATTACATTTTCGGTGCACTCGCTCGGTACACTTTTTTGATCAAGTTCCAAAAACATAATTTACCCTTCTACAACATATATTATTCAGAAAGGTCTATGGCTCTTTTGTTTTTAACTTATAATTTACATATTTCACTTTTTTGTAAAATATAATATATAATAGTATTACAAATACAGATATTACAAAAACGTGGAATAGTATTATACTATTTAAAAGTTTTTTTCACGCCATTCTGATATATTCATTGCAAAGATTATTTTGATATTTTACGTATTTTATTTTCTTTCAAACACAACTAAAATCTATCAAGAAATGTACTTGTTACAGAAAAAAATTAAGATTAGAAACTAAGCTAACTCAGAAGACTAGCTACATTTAGATGACAGAGGCAAGTGAGTGGAGTATTGAGTACTTGAGTAATGGTGTTTTACGCCCCAGTCAAGAATATTTCACTTATTTCGAGGCGGTCAGTTCTGGGATGGTGGAGGAAACCGGAGTGCCCGGAGATAACAACCGACCTTCGGCAAGCGAACTGACAAACTTTCTCACACTAGAATCTGTCCTGAGTGGGATTCGAACCCAGGCGGTGAGAGGCACTGTAATCCGTAAGCGCGCGCTTTAGACCACTCGGCCATCGAGGCCCCGGCAAGTGAGTGCATAATGCACATAGTTAGTGACAGACTAGACCAACCAATAATACTGCAACAACACAAAATACCGTAAAAGTCTGGGTTTTTTAATGATCAGTGGCCCAGTTCTTAGTATCATCTGTTGGTGCTATGTTTAAGTTCTCCCCTTACCAATTTCTTTATTATGAGTTTTAAAGGGTAAATAAGGAATAAGTATAAAATTAACTCAAAACATAAAAGATACTTGTTCTGATTAAAAAAAAATCAAAATTGTTCTTTTAGAGAAATCGTAATTAAGAATCCAACACATAAAATCTTTTTAATTTTTTTTTTTGTTTATTACTCCTTTCAATAAATAAATAAATATATAAATAAATAAGTAAATAAGAAAGTAAATAAATAAACAATATGTAAATAAATAAATAAATAAATAAACTCTAAGAAATAATTTCGAACGGTTCCTGCTTATTGTCGTTGCTAGGGAGGACCAAACAATGCATATTTGCACAAATACGTTTTCTGTATCCTTATATAAACATAAAAAATGTCTGTTATTATATACAATAATGCCATACTTACCATATTTTAAAACGTTATTGAAAATGTTTACATTGCAAATTTTCAAACTACGTCGTTTTCGGTAAAACGTCGAGATGTGCGACTCTATGATTTATAATAAATTATAGTTCCTCGAAATGTATGATACCACTTGATTCGTTCCAAAAATTGCACCCCTTAATGAAGCTAGCTTCATTTCACCAATATATATATATATATATATATATATATATATATATATATATATATATATATATATATATATATATATATATATATATATATATAAATTTCGATATCTGTTGTACAATATGTATTAAAATATCACGATCCGGCTTATTTGTACAAGATAACAATGACTAGAACGTACCAAGTGTCGATTATAAACTTGTAATCAGGTTTTGTTCAATAATCGTTATCCCTATTTCTTTTTGTCTGTCAATTTGTTTTTTGTTTTATTAATTTTTTTAGTCTGTTATCAGACTGCATATATCGTTTATCTATCATAAATAATTTCAGTAGAGGGTTGCAAGTATAACAAAAATTGTTAAAATTATTTAGAATTTGGCTTTCAAAACTAATTTATAATGATTTTGAAGGACGAGGACTCTTTGTTTCCTAAAACAAATTTTCATATTTTGCATTTGAAAAATTCTTACCAATGTCGAAGTTGGCTTAGGTAACCTGTTTTATAACTTTTCACTAAATATAAGAAAAAAATGACTTCTATTTGTTTCTTTAGGTCCAAAAAAAAATAATTTTCATACCTCTATTAAAAGTCTAGGGTTGAATACTATAACAGTTATCACCTTACAATAATCTGTGTGTCAAATAAACCAAATCCAATCCTTTTCCCTGTAAATGGAATACATTACTTTTTGTCACATTTGAAACCTGGTAAGTTTTAATTTTATTCACAGAAGGGTTCACGTTATTATTGAGACTAATGTCATCAAACAATACGCTTTAGCGTAAATATTATTGATCACATCTTGACAACAACAAAAAACCTAAAGGGATGATAGATTTACAGATATATAATATTGTTTTTTGTAAGGTTTTGATTATAATTAGATATACTTCAATTATTACGCGATGATAAATTGTAAACATTTCCAGATGAAAAGGACATAATATTCTTTTATATTCTACATCCTTGCTAATCAAAGATTGGCTATTTGTCTTTTTTTTTTCTTCAAAGGTAAGCAGTCTCGTAAACAGCCGGTTCAATATATGTATTTCATTTCTTGTTCGATTTTTCTTCCATTCTTTAAATTTGTTCTTTTTTATATTTTTTTGTTTTATATTCTTGGTAGTATTGTACTACGGTCTATTTTCGGTTAAAAAAAAACAATACATGTATCAGGAACCCCGTCACTTAACAATTGAATATTGATGTTATCAAAGACATACTGAAATAATTTATAGCTTTCTCATGTTATGTTTCTGAATTTTTGTAAGATAAGGTTTTTATTTATAAGTACACAATCACTAATTACTAAAGGAAATGACACACTCATAACCGAGCAAATAAAATGAAACTTTAAACAGAAATTGAAATTTCTTCGCAGAGTTTTGCTTTTGCTTTTGTCTAAATAGAATTCTATACAAAATTAAAAATTGGAATAAGATTACGCAAGACAGCCGACACTGGATCTGTGCACCCTTTTGTTACAAAATCTATGCTGGTCCGTTCACAAATGTGCTTCCTCCAATGACCATCGTTAGTTGCGATGTGGCCTAAAGTGTGTATATAGATCAAAAGTTATCTCAGTGTTTAGGTTCCAATCATATCAATTGTTTGAATGTTTATAACGCCGTATCAGCAATTTATCAGCTTTTTGATACTAAAGGAAGTTTCCTAATCTCTACGGATTAATCTAAAACAAATGGTGTACATGTAAGATGTACAAGTGTTATTTTTGGTCCGTTTTGTACTTGCGAACACTCAGCGCAACTTTCCTCGATGCAAGCTCACAAAGTAGGAACAAAACAGACAAGCAAATCAGTCCCGTAGTCGCATTATCCTGACACTGGGCGAACAAGCCTATAACCTGTCCTCTTAATGCCTATCACCAGATGAGGAAGTAATATCACAAGTTCTAAGTCTTATTTTATGACTCAACTTGGGTTTGAGCCCATGACACTCCCACCAATTACAAGGCATATGCTCTACCACTTAAACAGTCCAATCCTCGATTTTCTTTACGTACTAAGTGTCCTTCTTCATATCAAAACTGACTTTTTCCACCAGCTAAATAAAAGACTCTTGACGCAGGCATAAAAAATCGCAATTAAATACTTTCTAAACTCAAAAAATTTCTTTAATTATTGCAGAAGTTCATTAAAAGATAATATTTAATATTTCAAATGGGTTGGATGAAAATGACAAACAACAAATGTATAGACAGGATAGAATCATTCTGCATAATAAACTAGACTAATTTTACTGCAATCCCATTGAAGTTTTAAATATTTGTTTTAATTTTCCACTAAAAAGTGGTATTAAATATTTCAAATGAAATAACAAGAGGTCTAAGAGGACCTGTGCTAGCTCTACTGGCAGGCCAACTAAATTAAAAAAAAAAAATTAAAATAAAATAAACCACCTAGGGACCTCCCACATCAAATTTGGATTCATTCATTTGCCAATAACAAGGCAATAAATTAAAGTAACTTAAAAAAACGTTAAATATATTAATTGGCCAGAGTTCTACATTACAATATACCAAATTTGAACCAATTTGATCAACAAATAAATATGTTATGGCCTGTTTCCTTTTTTTCTATTTATAGTAACAGCGGCCATCTTGTATATAGAATCGGGACTGAAAATCACAAACTTTAATCTACCCTACCTAGGGACTTCCACATCAAATTTGGTTTACATTTGGTCATGTGTTTCCAGACAAGAAGATTTTCAAAGAATTGGCCATATTCAGCTACTAATTTGCATATTGTGCCAATAACATGCCAATAAAAAAACGTTATGGGACGGACGCTTCGCCATGCCATAAGCTCCGCTGGTTATAGCCAGTTAGAGGTAAAAAAAAAAAAAAAACACTGACACTTCAATGTCCATCAAATAAGCTCAAGAAAGTATTTAGTACTAATAAGTGACATATTAATAACTACTAGATTTACATTTCCGCCATACTAAAGTTTTATAAAAAAAAAAAAAAAGATATGAGATATTGTACCACTGGCAAATACTAATCTGAAATTCATTAAATAAATTGTATTTTCTTAAAATTTTCTGAGTTACAATCAAAATGTATGAAAAACTGAAGTTAAATATCTTATGATACTCTATCATGTTGTTAATGTTATAAATAATTAAAACAGCCTTTTTATGCTATGAATAAAATTAATGATCTCACATTAATCATCATTTTATTGGTATTAATGGTAATTGAAGCAGATGTATTTCTAATCAATTTTAACTTGAAGATGTCAGGATGATGATGGTGATTTTTTTAAACTTTTGATCATTAACTTATCCCAAAGGTACATTTCTTCAAGATTACTGTCTTAAGTATACGGATTTAAATCATTATTATTATTTTTATTATTATTATTATAAATAGTGTTATTATCATTTCAATACTGACTAAAGTGAAGATGAAAACATTACATGAATTAGTTCCTTTTGTTGACTTTAAGTTGACTGTTGTAGGGATGTTTATATTCATATAATGTTGAAACAAAGAGAATCTTTAGGCCTCCTCTAAAAGACATAATGCGAATTTCATTTCTATAAGCAAAACAACTGACAACAATACCTGATAATGGAATAATGGTGTTTAACACCTTGTTCAAAATTGTTTCACTTATATTAAGATGGTCGGTTCTAAGGTTGTGGAAAAAACAAGAGTACCCTGAGAAAACTTCTGATCTTTAGCAAGCGCAAGCCAGTACCCAGTGACATTCAAACCTAGGTGTTGAGAGGTGCTTAAGACAATTTCTCCACCAAAGGCTTTAAACCTGGTCATTTCTAGATCGTCATATTTCTATTTGGAATATTAAAAAAACCCAAAATATATGTTACAAATAGAAGTGCGTTAATTTCAATGTGTTGATAATTTATGTGGTCAATAGATCTGTATTGATGTCAATTAATTAAGTCTTTATTGATCTTAAACACCCAGTGTAAGTACAGTGTAGCTATCAACAGCCTGTTATTAGTCAAGGTAATAATTCAGAAAGATAAATATTACCACATTAAATACCAAATTCTACCTAAAATATGTAAACAATCTGTTTTTGGTAAGATAGTTCCCAAAATTAAACTGAAGGATAGGGGAAATAAAATGGAACAAGGATTAACTGAAAATATTTTAGTGCTTTACAATACAAGAGAGATGTATAATAGCCTATTGATGAAACAGTCAGTTATCTAGCTATTACGACTTTCATGCTAAATCCTATGGCTAACATATTGAGTCTTCAAACCCAAATGATATTGACTGATGTAATTTCTGTTTATCACAAGATTTATATAGAACTAATACAAGAAGTGTGGTGGAGTATACAAACCCATCAAGATTCTTTCCACTATATCTAGGCAGTCAGTTTGAGGATAGTGGAAGTATCAGAGTATAGGTACCTAGAGAAAACCACCGACCTTAGTAAAGAAAATTGAGGATTACATCGTGGCCATGAGAGGGCCGAGTGGAAGCAGAGAAATTCAGTTAATTCAGAGAGGATAAAATTAAAACCTGTCTTAACTGTCTGGAGGTTGGAATGTGCAGTTCTTGAAAGTGGAAGGGGACAGTAATAGGAATAGTAATAGGTGTTGTAGTAGTCATCCTTTAGCACATCATTTACAAATTTTAAGTAAACCTTGAAGTAAAACAGTAAGGCAACATCTGATATGGTAAGAAGTTTAAAGGATTCCACAGTACCATCCAAAAAATGTTAATGAATCATACGTGCCCCACCCTACTTGTAGCCTGTTATAGGCGGTGCAGGTCGGTTTTGAGAGGTGGTCGTGATGCTCATGTGGTAGATGATCCCGTTAGTTTATCGAAAGCTCTCGAGTTTGAGTCTAGTTATTTTTTTTCATTTCTGTTCCACAAATAGGATATAAAATATCACCTGAATTATGCTTTAAGCACGCATAAACTTTTTCGTGATTGGGTATTTAAATCACAGAATAATTATCCAGGATATCTACTAGCAGTTGCTCGTTCTTTGGATAGAGAAGGACATAATCCAAATGTTTTTATTTCTTTTTTGCAATGCAGATTGAAGGATGTGTATCAGTATATTAAAATCTAAATTAAACCCGGAGTTACTTTAACAAATCCCGGCGAAATTAATTACGATACTCTATAAAACTTTCTTCATAATATCAGTGGCATATTGTTTATTTACAATACGAATGAAAAAAACAATTTCAAAAATAATATATTTATGATTTATTCTTGTTATTTATTTCTTTTTCTATTTTTTATTCGTTACCTCAGTGCCATTTTAATCAGATTTTGAATGTTGATGATTAAGTTATCTGATTTATTTACTATGGTTTTTGACCCGTCGATTGGCTACTAGCTACCGAGGAATCAACTGTTCGACTACTCGTTAGCTACCCAACCGCTTGACCCCTGTCCATATTTTCACCTTGCATTAAGATCAATATGCACACATATTTCAAAGCGAAAGTTTTATCACATTATGCGTTTAAATAAATAAACTTGCAATTATAAAGTATTTTTGATAAAGAAAAAGTTTCAAGCTATTATTTAATTGTAAAATATTGCAATAAGAGCTGTTTACTAAAAGCCCAGGAAATTTAATTGAACTTGCGGATTGAAATCGGAGGTCAAGGGCGTTTTCCAAAATGCATTCATACATTTACTCTTTCCCGCTCATTGATATAGTTCTCTACTATTTGAATTAAGAATCAATACGCACAAATATTTCAAAGCGAAAATTCTATCACATTACGCGTTTAAATTAAACTTGCAGTTATGAAGTATTTTATGAAAAAGAAATATTTCAAACTATTATTTGAATGTAAAGCGCAAAAGCGCCAAAGATTTAATTGAACTTGCGGGTTGATAAATGAATCTAAGGCTTTTTCCAAAATTCATTCATAAATTCACCCGTGTGTCTGCTTAGGTTCAGGAACTTAATCCCTGACCAATAACGACAATCAGTGATATTTTTCAACAACAAAATATTGTTTTACTGTATAGATACATAATATTTCTCATTTTAAATCGAATTGCTGGCATAATCACTAAAAAGTTTTTAGCAAACCACATAAATAAAAAAAACTTCTCTTTTTTTTAACTTTTAATTTACATATTGAAGATACATTTACAACCAGCATGCAGATGTTCTTAATAATAAAAAATAACGCAGTTTATATAGATTTTATATAAAATTATGTAATATCAGTATGTAAGATGTGCTCAAAACTATTTTAAAAAAAGAATCGCTTTGAATTCATTTCAGAAAAATTATTTAATGAGATAAAATTAATCAAACGCTTTAGAAAAACGTATTAAATTTTATTGCAATTTTATATTTGTTATAAAATTTTATGATCACCCTTAATAACATATCTCGGAATTGTTGATTTAAAGTTATAATATAAATGTGCATGTGTCATTTAATGTTTATGACTTACCTTTGAAACATCTTAGTTTAGTATGGTTTTCATTTTGCTCTATCATATCACGGAGAAGCATGTTTATATATATATATATATATATCTTGTCATGGATAGAGATAAATATACTAATAATGTCATTAATTAGCCTTAATGCTAATATCACGCGACAGGGTACTTTTAATTACATTCATACCATTAACATGTCGTGACCAAATTGGATTCTAAAAGAGCAGAAACGACAACATATGGCATATTGGTTTTCTCAGTATACATGACCATTGGCAAAACATGGTAGAAACCTACTTTAGAAAATTGAAAACTGGCTTAAAAGCCATATTGTGGCATTTTACATCTCCCAATGCACTAATATCGATGTCATTATCTCGTCATTAAAAATGAAATGAAACAGAATACAACCAAGTTGTATACATCTAACACAATGTAGCTTTTGTGTCAATACATTCATTTTATGAACAGAAGAAGTTAGAAATAATGAAAAAAGACGTTAATACTATTTACCAACCTTGTCGCCATGTCACGTGTTGATAGCCAATTATCGACTAATAAGCGATGGCCTTATTATTTTTGTAAAGATGTTACTTCTATTCATTTTTGAATTTTTATGAAACCTCCTTTTTCATCAATATTTCACAACGTGCATATATATTATTTTATAGAAATAGATCATTTCTAAGGAATTTACTGTAATACATTATAAATTCATTTTAATTTATCAACAACAAAATGTTTCCTGCCACGGTGGATCCGAGATAGAGTGTCGGCCTTGATGGTGGAAGGTTGTGGGTTTGAACTTTAGAATGGTCAAACACAAGACTTTTAAAAACAATACAGCTTCCTTGATTTGCATTAAGAGTACAGGGTGTTGACAATTGCAGCTGGTTTCTGGCTCATGTTATCAATGGAATAGTATGGTTTCTACGGTGTTCTGACTCTGTGAACTAGCAGTCACCCCAATACATTCACTTTATGAACAGAAGAAGTAAGAAATAATGAAAAAAGACGTTAGTACTATTTACCAACCTTGTCGCCAAGTCATGTGTTGATAGCCAATGATCGACTTATAAGCGATGACCTTATTATTGTGTGCCTATTGCAGCTGGTTTCTGGCTCATGTGATCAATGGAATAGTATGGTTGTCTACGATGTACTGACTCTGTGGTTACCCTGAGTGCACGCTAGTACAAGGCAGAACAAAACACACTCACGCAACTCAAGAATTCGCGAACTTGCTCTGAGATTAATTGTTACATTTATCCCGCTTCCTTCAACACCAATAGCCGAAAACTTGTTGATGCGACTTATATTAACAGTATTACAATAACAACAACAACAACAAAAACAAAAACCAGTTGAAGTTACCAAATACTTAAACGGAAAAATCAAAATAAACTATAATTTTATATTGTTTGGTATGTAATGATGATCAAAAACGTTTAAATTAAATAGAGCCTGTTTTTACTAAGTCACGGAATATCGTTTTACATCTTCCAGTAAGCTTTGTAAATATCAATTTCGCATTTACAGAAGCCGTTTTGGCACAACATGGCGGGTAAAAATAGCTATTTTGAATTTTTGCAGGTAGTATTTTAATACAAACGACAGGATGATTTAAAGTGAATGACGATCTTGCAGAGTTTTGTACTTTAAAAGACTTTAACAGTCTACCTTGTAAATAAATTCTGGCTCTGTAGGGTACCGTGTTTAATCAACGCGCTGGCAAGATAAAGTTAATAATCGTGCTGCGGATTATAACTCCCTAAATGTAGCATTATCTCTGTTCAATACATTAGATCTAATTGAATTGGACTGAACCAAATTGTTGCGCTTTCGCAAATTGGCCTAGATAAACATCAAATTGAACGTGAAAATCAATAACAATTTATTTCAATCATTCAAGATTCTAATTAAATGGCTTACACAACGCCACTTCTAAAGTATGTGGTTATTTGAGCAAGAAAAACAATAATAGGATATTACGACAGCATTCCATAACAATTCACAGTAACTGACCTACTTGTATTAGATCCTGGTTCCTATTCCAAGAAATAAAATTGTTGGAATAAAGATTATGAAAATTAACATGCTTAACCCAACCAGTTTTTTTTTACGTTTTATAAAATAAAATTCTTACGTAATCGCAACATGTACATTTTGCTATTAACAAACAAACATAGTGTTTACACAAAAATTATTAACGTTTGCTATAACAAACTAAATATATAAATTTTATCATTCATATATCATAAAACATACAGACCAAGTATATGCATCTTAAGAGAAGACAAAATGACATAAAACATTGCCTATAAAGGAACAAATACCAAAGAATTTCTTACAATATTACATTCACAAATAGTTTCACAATGTGATCAGTTTTTTAGTAAGTTAAACAGGGTTCCATCAAATATGCAGAAATCAAAAAGAAACAAAGATACTAAGATAAGACAAAATCACACACACACACACACACACACACACACACACACACACACACACCAATATCTATTTTAAAAATAAGCGTTTTCGACATTACATATAAACTCTGGCAGCTAAATCATTCTGAAGACTAAACAGGAATTTTGTAATACTGCAGATAAAATAAAGCCTTTTAAAGAAATAATGTCATAACTTAAAATAATCAGTTGTTCAGTTGTCTATATTTGTTTGGTTTAATTCAGTTTCTTGAGAGCAAATTAATTGTTTCTCATCCATGTAGATTTAGCATTTTGAAATTTTATAAGTATAGAAACTATAATCATACAACAAACGTAATACTAAAGCAGTAACGTTTTTGGAAACTTTGTACTGAAAACTTATAATTAATTTAAGGTGTGTTAATTTGTAAATATATAAAAACCAGTACAAAATTAAAGTATATTATTTCATTTATATTCTCTCTCTGTCTGTCATCGACAGTATGGGCAGAATCAATAGTAACTAATGACAGCAAATATGACAAAAAGACACAAAAAACAAAACAATTTATATGTCTCCAATAGAATTACGATAAAAATAGATAAGCCTAGTTGTTCAAATAGATTCGATTCTCAATAAGACCTGTACGTTTGATTGAATCATATTTTTAAGCGACATACACAGTCTTTAAAGCTGCATTAATTTTTCAATTTTCTGATTTTTTTTTGGTTTTCTAAAAATATATATATTTTTTAAAATAGATATCCTCTAACCACGATCCGTGAGATTCATTTTCTAAAATTTCATTTCTTTTAGCTGTTAATAAACGGAATCCTCTGACCGGGTGGTCAATGTTTAACGATGGTAATTATGAGCTTGGAGCATGCGCACGGATGTACGGAAAAACCCATGAATCGAAGGTGAAACATGCCAAATTGCATTAATTGTCCTTAATCAATATCCAGATGTATTTGAAATGGTGATATGTATCCCTGACTAAGTCACAAATGACAAATTCAAAGAAATTCTGTGTTAATTTATCGTAATTCACCGTTTTTAAAGTTGTGTTTAAATGACCGGGTTTTGATGACGTAACCATGTTCTAATATTAGATCTCAAATGCTGCATCTCGCTGGGTAATTACTGTAATTTCTGTATTTATTCGACCTTTTATCGTTGAAACAAATGTAACATTGTTCATTAGGATCATCATTAATTAGATTAGCACCGTTTTAATTTTTTTATTTTTTTTGGAAAACTTAATGCAGCTTTAAATTTAAAAATTATATAGAGTTTAGAACAAACAGCATTCACTGTGCATATTAAAGAAAATGAAATAAAATAAAATAAAATAAAATAAAATAAAATAAAATAAAATAATAAATAAAATAAAATAAATAAAATAAAATAAAATAAAATAAAATAAAATAAAATAAAATAAAATAAAATAAAAAATAAATAAATAAATAAATAAAAACTAATTATATAATTGTATAAGCTTTCGGATGTTTAGATTTCAGACTATAAAGTATGTATGATGCTCTGAACTATCTTTATAGGTTTACAAAAAATATCAATATCATTTTGTCCAAAGTTAAGTTTGCAGATTTGTCATGATATTGACTATTGCGAGTATATGCAGATAAGTAGCAAGTTTGTTTCATATTAAAATCATTTAAAACTCATTGTGTCATATATGTAATGTGACATGTGAACAAAGGATCTCAAACAATATTTGGATGAATCAGCGGTGATCATCTTTATTACTAAGGTTATGCTTTAAACTCGTGTACTTGTTACATCTTTGTGTCAATTGAATACTGCTAAAATTATTCAATTTATTAAGTGTGACTTTAACGTGCTTGTTTACAGAGTCAGTACGCCGTAGACAACTATACTACTCCTTTTGATGACTTAATCATGATACAAGGTGAACTAGTCAATACCTGGAAAGTTGTAATTGTGACATGAAATTTTGGAAAGAATCTAAATATATTAACATAAATAACCTTAGCAGCCTCAACATAATCTAGAAATGAAAATACAATAACATTGAAGGAATAAATAGTTCATACATGTATATTGATTGACTAATACAACAGCTTACCTGAATGAAGTTCGATGCGCGAATCCTAGATGCAAATTACAGTAATAATTCCCAACAGTTTGTTTGTAATATTAAGATATTATGTTACCTAGACAAAGCTATAGTTATACTATATAATATCTTATCTTCACTTATGGAAAGAAAGAAATAATAGGAAAAAACTTCTAATCAATCACGAATTTTTTGCATATTTGTCATGACTTTCCATTTTCACAGCTGTTTGATGAAACATATATGCCCGAGATGTACTATAAACTTTTCTTGACTTACATGTAGGTTAGAAGATAAATTAAACAATATTTTGTATGTGTGTATATTAACAAACTGACGCGATATTGTTAACATCTGTATCGTTATCGATTATTTGTGAAAAACTAGGAGCATAATTTGTATAGAATGTAAACGAAAATTGTATATATGTCGTTTATATTGCATTATACTCACCACGTGGGATAGTTGACATTTCCGTAAGAGGCCACAAAGGATGCATCGTGCAATCGATGCCGACTCTAGGTATTTTTGAATATTCATCATCAAATTGAATGAAATTCGTTTTGATGATGTTTTATGAAATATTAATCCCCTGGACGTATTTCGCTTTCAAATAAAGATATTTTAAATGACCCCAAAATAAACAATTAACACACACACTCTCTCTCTCTCTCTCTCTCTCTCTCTCTCTCTCTCTCTCTCTCTCTCTCTCTCGTGTATGTGTTATCTTTCATCCATAACCCGTATAAAACCCCTGTAGTATGACTGTTATACTATTTGTTGTTTTTAATGTATTGTTTTAGGTTCAAATTTCAAGACAGTGTCTGAAGCAATAAGTTCAAACACAACATGTTACATATTTGCAATTATATTGATTTTTCATCTTCTAGGGTTCACCAAGGTTGAAGGTATCGGTACACACAATACCCGTGATATCGTGTTATTTCATGTTTACACTATATTGATTTTCATTGAGGTCTTTGTTATCTACCCGCTATATTTAATGACGAGGAAAACATGCTGTGCTTAATTTTGGAATCATATCGACTTTTTTACATTTACACGCAACTGAACATTGCATGACAAATTAAATAATGCATTACCTTACCTTGATGGTTTATGCAAAATTTATATTTAGTGTTATTGTTCTGAATTTAGGGAGTAATGTTTATTTGTTTACATTATTACGAAAGACATTGTAAACATCGAAAATCACAAAACAGGTGGAAAAATAATTCAGAAATATTTTCAAGATCTGACCCCAGTTTCACAGTCATTCATTCAGTTGAGTGTATACTCAACTAAAAAAAAGAATATTTCAATGTCAAGTTTTAAGACATTTCACAGTTAAAATTGAATATCTAATTTATATTTAGATTAATAAGTGTAGATTTCTTGAACAAAACAAACATTGTCCAATGAAACTATAAAATTCTAACATATTGATAATAAAAAATGGCAATATTTTAGAAGAGTGTACACTAAATTGAGTGAATGATTGTGAAAACTGGGGCCTTAGTTTTATGATAGTTAGATGTAGTTGCATTTTGACAAACGAACTGTTAAATTCAGTAAATATATGTTATATAAAGGACATAAATATCAAATCATTATGGCAGTAAACGATATGTACAATGTAATGTAATTTAAATGTTGTGATCTGTCTGTTTGTAATTTTCTTTAGATAATGGTTTATTACTTCTTCCTATGTAAAACCTCATCATGTATGAGTCAATCAGCTCATTGCTTTTTATGAAACATCGCAGTACACTGTTAAGGAAGGCCATGTCAAATATTTCTGTCTCTAACCACGTGATTTAGTTGCCTTTTATTTTTTTTTGGTATCGATATGATTTGTCTTAATTTCTAACATATTGCTGCCGTTCACAAATGAAAACAACATTTCCTTGTCATTCGATTGCACCTTTATCGTTACGACATGCCTCTGAAACAAGAAGATATTTTCTGTTGGTATTTTGCATAGACTTTCTTCATCTTTAATTATGAATTATAAAGAATGCTTGGACTTTATTCAAGGACGCAATATCCTCACTAAATGATTGACTATTCCCCATTTCTTTCAATAATGCTTAGCACTAATTCATGTAAAAATTTTTATTCGAAAATTCTTATTTGTTTAGATTATACCATTGGCACAACTTAAAATAAACAAATGTCCTGTTATGGAAATATCTTATTTTATCTGGTGTATAAATGATAATTATATTGAGGTTTCACATTCTCAAAAAAGGTATACTTTAATTTATAATCAGTAGTTCCTGAAACAATTCACGTATCAATCTGACTAACGTATAAGCAAAGTTCCTACCAATGACATCTCAGTCTGAAAAGAGGATGTAATTGTCTGCAATTACTGTTTAAAGCTGTCTGTGTATAACTATTTAACTCCTTTGAGGATGATAAAACGACTATATATTTTTGTAGAACACATCATTATTTATTGGCAAGTAAATTGTTACATTTTGTCGGCAATTACAACACACGTATGTACAGATAATCAGCACAGTTAAGTTTACCTCTGAAACGTGCAATATCATTGACAAATATTTTGCCTTTATGCTGAAGTCACTGTGTTTGTGACAGTGAATTATTCTTAATTTTTATCGAAAATCCAATTAAGTGAATTAGTTAGGTAATTTTCGCTTTCTTAAGGAAACTGTTGAAAAAGAAATTTTGGTTTGTTTGTGCCCACGACGTAATTCGTAACTAAAAACACCATTTCTTGTGTAAGCATCGAACATTTGTGACATGTAAAATCCCCGTAGCAGCAACAATTTTCTTTCTAAAGAAATATTATATGGTGATCGCGGATGTGAATAGCGTTTTTCAGTTACAACTAGACTTATGTAAGCAAAAAAAAAAAAAAAAAAAAATATATATATATATATATATATATATATATATATATATATATATATATATATATATATAATTTAATTTTTATTGGATTTCTATGAAAGTTTGCGTAATTCATTGTAACAAACACATTGACTCAAACAGTAGGTTATCCATATAAAAAAATCGAGAACTTTTAATTTGAATTTTCAAAGCTTAACTGTAAATTTGAAACCTTTTCTTTTGCGTTTGTTGAAATAACAATTATGAGTTACTCCATTTATTCACTGATTTGTTTAAAAATAGCTCTGTTACGTCAAAGTATCAGTGGTTACCGTTGTTTTCTGTTATCTATGATTAGCTGTTGGTACCTGTGATTCGTGTATTATATTAGTGTTCTATGCCGTATTCTTTGGTTAGTGCTTTTAAAAATATAAAGTAAGTTTCATATACAAATTTTGTTGTCTTTTGTATTAATACACATATAAATCAAGCACAAAAATACCATTCCATGACAGATTCACAATTCCAAAAGCAAATAAAAAACTTTAAAAACTGACCAATTCATTTAAAGACTTCAACGTCCACCAGAGAAGTCAGACCGAGTGTTCCGGAAAGACAAGCACCTCATTTTAGCTAGCTACACACGTGCAAATGTGAAAATAAAAAAAGAAATTATAGAAAGTCAAATGTATCCAGTATAAGTTTAGATACAGTGACTTTATACAACATTATTGTGTTGAAGGTCATAAAACTTTATAAGGGTCTTGAGTAGCTAAGGCTTGCAATATCTTGCCAACAATTTTTTTCTGTTAGCATCTTGCCTCTTTGAAGAAAGTCTATCTAGAAATAACAAGTTCTTCCATATCGTTTTTACTGTGAAACAAATACTATATACATAGGGGAAGCATAAATATAACTGCAAAAAAACGGAAAGTTGACAATAGACAAATTAAAGTCATCGTATTTGTCATATACGGTCCAATTTTGCGTTTCGTGGATGCCATAATTAAGAAATAAAGTCAAATATGAAGCAGTTCCTGGACTATTAGTTGTATCTTTTATTTCAAGCACAAGGATAGAATGCTTTCACATATTCTCAAAGTTAGAGATTTTTAGAGATAGAACGCCATGTATATGTATGTGGAGATGACTTTTTTCTATAGTCCCCTATCCAAAATTCTGCAAACAATCTACAACAAACAAATAAAGAAACAAATAAGCAAGCAAAAGTGCACAATTTGTGGTCATTGGTATACCAGTATATTGTTTATAATTTATATATTTTAACACAACAAATATGTCATCTATCTTAAACTCAAACATGTTGATGGTATCTGATGTATATATTTTTGTAGCTTTTTCGTGTTTTACAAAATGAACAGAATCTCTATTGTGCACTAGATATTTATTTCTTGTATGATCGTTTTTTAAAAGAATGACAAGTAAATAATTTTAGACGTTCTATAAATTTAGATAAGGGATGGTGTAAACTGAGGAAAAATGAACAGGTTTGACATTTTTTGTCGAAGATAGAGTATCAGAAACAAGATGTTTAAGTAATTCTTCCGAAACAACCAATGGTTGACGCTAGATGTTGAATAAAGTTTTTTTCTGATGAGGACTGAAGGCCGTGTTTGACGACTTTAAAAATTGTTTTAGAAAAACTGGTAATAATTTATTGGTATATTTACCAATTTACCATTTAGAGGAATCGTAAATATCTTTTCTTATATGAATTTTGGTAGATTTTAAATCCAATAAAAGTAACGAAGGTAATTTTTTCTGTTATAAATTGATATCAAAAGGACGCTAGAACGTCCCTATAAATTCAAATAACTTATAATAAATATCACAAGACCAATCCCCTCTTTAAGGATCTTTAAAGGTCCTTAAAAATCCTTAAATATGTCCTTAAATGATGTGGACACGAACTGGTATGTTTGTTTTATTTTTATATTTTTAAAGATACATTCAAGCCTTCTTTAAGCCTTTTCTTCTTTAAGGATCTTTAATGGATGTTTAAGAACTCTTTAAGGACATCTTTCAGGATCTTTAAGGAATTATTAAAGATCCTATATGGAACTGAAATTTATTTTAAGGATGTCCCTTAAGATCCTTAAAAATGCTTTATAAAAACTCTAAAAGCAAATTTTAATTATTAATGGAACGATGGATATTGCAGTCATTCAGTTTAAGGTATGATTTATCCCTTAGTATATTTTGAATTTTTATAGTTTATACGACATGGGAGACATAGATAACACCTGTTTAAATTCTAGATTTACAAGTTTCTAATTTCTACATTAAATATGTGTAGGAGAGCCGTAACTAGTTTCCAAATAATACTTGCTTCTTAATTAATAAATGAATTTTATGAGTTTTCACCGTACTTATAAACAATCTGTGTTTTTAATCAGATCGGTTGTAAGCATAAAATAATTAACAGTATTTGATAATTGTATACAGTGATAATTGTTTGATTAAAGATCCCAGGTGGTTTCACGTGCTTTTGACTTCGATGTGCAGTTTCTTAATTAGGTGGGAGGTCACTATGAAGTCAAATAACGTTGGTGTTGGAAAAATATGTGGTTTTGAGAAGTAACTTTATTAGACAACATTAAAACATACATAAACTAAATACTAGATGCAAACAAAACAGAAGAGAGAGAGAGAGAGAGAGAGAGAGAGAGAGAGAGAGAGAGATCGAGAAATCACATTTTAATGTCTTTGAGATTAATATATGTGAATCCAACACATGATGATATTGGAATTTGAATGATTTCATCCCGTAATGGAAAAGAGTTTGATAAGTAAACATTTAAAACAAAATAAGAATATAAAGATAAGGTTATTCTTTGCAAACATGAACAAGGTACGAAGTAGCATATTACAATAGGAATCCAGCCACAGCAGATAACCGTTATCTGACAAACTTAATCTCACATGGGTAAGCCGGAAATGGCTGTGATTCTCTCTTCTTCTCTCTCTCTCTCTCTCTCTCTCTCTCTCTCTCTCTGAATATACAAATTAATATGAATCCTCTCTTTAAAAGATTCACCTACTCTCTCTCTCTCTCTCTTAATATACACTATTATAAAATAAATCTCTCTCTCTCTCTCTCTCTCTCTCTCTCTCTCTCTCTCTCTCAAATATTTAGTTTTCGCTTACACCCCTCTTTCTCATTCTCATTCTCATTTCAGTTCCACACACACACACACACACACACACACACACACACACACACACACACTCTCTCTCTCTCTCTCAAAAAAAAAAGACAACTCTCTCTATGAATATCGTACTCATTTAAACTCATTTTTCCAACCATTTAATAGATTCATCTCTCTCTCTCTCTCTCTCTCTCTCTCTCTCTCTCTCTCTCTCCATGAATATATAAATTCATATGAATCATCTCTTTAATAGACTTTAAAGACTCATATTTTAGGTTCCTTAAAGCCCCCTTTAGGTCCGGTCCTTAAAGTGTCATATAAGGCAGCTTTAAGAAGGCTTTAAGGATTCTTAAAGATGCCTTTTCATCATGTGTAAGTTCTGTAATGTGTAGTTTTCTAATTTAGCCCAAATTGTATCCATTATTAAAGTAACATTTGGACCTTACAACTTTTTTCAATGTGTCTTTAATGCTTTTTTAAAAAGAATCTGTTAACGAGCCGACATTTTAACTACTTTGCAAGTCGTTCCATAAAAATCGTCTTTGTTCGATTTTTTTTTAATGTTACATGTTCTCATATATATATATATGTAAATGTCACGAGGGTCGGTTCTATTAAAATAAGACAACAAGACGTAACTACTTCTAAAAGAGTCCACAATATACAATAAATCTGAAAAAGATCGAAATAAGTCGATCTTACAATAATATAGAATAATTATGACATCGAGATGCGGATCCGATATATAAATCGAGGATAATTACAATAAATTGCATCCGATTGTCATATAATCAACGTAAATGCTACAAATATAAACAAATGTACAACTTACTAGGATTTACCACAGAGGTGCTAGTTAGTGCTGAGTTCTGATGGAAGTGAAGTGAAGTGATGTAATTGACAGGGAGTGGGACTTATATAGCCAGTGCATATTATGAATGTGCTAGTGCAGTAATTTACTTATAATGAGTGAGTTTATTGATATACATCGCCCGTGAAATGGCTGTTTACTGAAAGTGAATTGTTAACAAGTGAGTTTTTTTTTAAATACGTATCTCATGCGTGATTAATAATAGTAAATAGTAGAGTGTAGATATAACCACAGCTCATTTGACCTGGTTACATACTTCCCCGCTTTGTTAAAATGACTCCTGTCATTTACAACAATTTTGTATTGGTAAATATGCATATCTGGAAATTTAATTCAGATAAATTCAAACATTACCTCATTTCAATTATTTACAATTAATATATAAGGAGAATGTTTGAATACTTTGAATATTAACTAGTATATATTCAAACAAATATTCACCTTGTAAAAGTGAAAATATCGATATGCGCACATATATGTAATAAATCACTTTTACAAGCATATCATAAAATATTCAAAAATGTTGTATGTATTCTTTTTCATTATTTCTTTTGATTATTGTAAAAAAATCAATGGATAAAGAACACAAATTCAATAACATACAGGGAAGTTAAGTTGCATGTCCAATTTTGCAATGGAAACTATGAATTTGCAAATACAATGATTATTAAAAGATATATTACAGGTAAAACCAGTATCAATGTTGTTTGGAAACCTGGATTATCACTGATTGGGTCACTCCCTATCTAATGAGCACCAAGCTCTATAACAACACAATACAGTTTTTATATATACAAATAAAACAAAATGATGAAGCTAATAAAATGCCTCAAGTAAAAAAAACTGATTTATACAAAGTACCCGAATTCTTCGGCACTTGCGTGTTGCATTGTTACCCATTCTCCGTAGCGATCTGGTGGTTTTATATTTCTTGTAGAGCGCCTAGGAGGATCATGTGGCAAATCTTGAGGGATTGTTAAGGTCTCTTGCGGAAAAGTCTGAGAGTCTTTATCCACAGGTATATTATTGTTAATATTGGTGGAATCATCAGGAGGCATAAGAGTATGACTTCTGTGACTTGTATTAAGAATTTTAGAATTTTCCATTGGATTCGAAGGTATATGATGTAGGTTCCTAGGTCTTGAATGGACACGCTTTATAACTTTGTAAGAGAGATCACTATCCGCATCAGAATCAGATTCAGATAGGTCATGATAATCCGTGCTGGACTGAATTGGCAGATTAGGTTTAATTTTGCAACCTACCGGTTTGGTGGGTGGTTGTTTCTCCAATGGAGGAATACTTATAAAAGGTAAAAGCATATTTCTATGCAGAGTCCTTACAGAAGCTTTGCCTTGCTCTTGTTTTACCTTATAGACAGGAATATCACTGTCTGGAATACCTATGTCAATATAGGGTTCATGTTCCCACCGGTCTGCTAATTTTTTTTCCCTTGAAGGCCTACATTCCTAACGAGAACTCGGTCTCCGATTTCTATTTTAGACTCACGGATCTTTCGGTCATAAGCTATAATATGCGATAAATTTCTTGATTTCGACAAGGCACTGCTTGTGCATATCTTGTAAAGTTATCTGTAATCACCAGAATATTTTCATAGCCACCCTTAGACCGTTCAAGAGAAAATCAATGCAAACCAGTTGCATAGATCTGGTTGTAGTCATAGGTATAATTTTAGCAGAAACTCCTGCCGGTGTTTCCACAAGGTTTTATCCTTTCCAGGGTGTCCGGCGTCATTATGCACACAATTCAAGGCAATGTTGTGGTAAGAATTTGGCAAAATTACCTGTTTTATTGTTTGACCGTAGAGAGAAGTGGTTCTGTACAAAATGCCATTGTTTACAGAAAGCTAGATTCATTCCCTCAGTAACCTATGAACAGGAAGTGATTCAGAGGATAGGGCCTTCCCCCGTTATTTGAACCACTTCGAACAAGGTCAATATCTCTAGAAATTGTTTTGTCTCTCTGATGCTGTTTTTGCTAGTCAACTGTATTCAGTGTATCTGATGTTGATATATCCACACCTGCAGAATGCGGACCAAAATCATCAGAAACACAATCAATTAAACAATCAATTGACATTGCACAATGACATATTGATTTTACAACATCTGGAAACATCTGTGACCTTCTGGAAAGTCCATCTGCATCCTGTTTCTGATATAATACAGCTCCAAGACCTTGAGAAGAAGCATCAGTATGAAGGATAAAAGGTTTAGTATAATCTGCATATGCCAGAATAGGTGGTTCAGTTAGCTTTTCTTTAATGGTCTCAAAAGCCTGTTGCTGAGTGCTACCCCAATTCCAATCAGCAACGTACTTTTTTGACTTTTTGGATTTTAACGCCTTTGTATTCTTAGACTTTTTCAAGTCATGTCCTTGCAACAAAGCATTCAAAAGGCTGGACAACTCTGGCATAATTTTTAATAAAACGCCTATAGTATCCAGTAAAACCCAGAAACTGACGAAGCTCCTTAACATTTGTAGGTGCTGACCAATCTTTGACCGCCAAAATCTTTTCAGGGTCAGTGGCTATACCTTGTTCTGAAACAATATGGCCTGAATAGATTACTGGGGTTTTGAAAAGCTCACATTTAGAAGGTTTGAGTTTTAAACCATGTTGTTCTAGGCGAGCAAATACTGACTCTAGCCTACTGAAGTTTTCATCAAATGTCTTAGAGAATATTAACACATCGTCTAAGAATATTAGGCATTCCCGAAAGTGCATATCACCCATTCATTTTTCCATCAAACGCTGGAAAGTTGCTGGGGCATTGGTAAGGCCGAAACCCATACGGCTTGTTTCCCAGAAGCCCCAATTCCCTACTGAGAAGGCTGTCTTGGGCTTATCAGACTCTTCTACCTCAACTTGCCAATAACCTGAGCGCAAGTCCAGCTTTGAGAAGAATTTTGATTCATTTAAGGTGTTAATAGTATCATTAAAGCGAGGTAACATGTAAGCGCCTTTACGGGTTCGGAAATCTATGCATAACCGCAGAGAACCATCACGTTTACGAACTAGTACAACACTGGATGAATAGTGACTATTAAATTCTCTTATAACCTCAGCCTCAAGCATTTCCTTTAAAAGTTGGCGGATGTCTTTATCCATTACAGGAGGTATTTAACGATAAGGCTGTTTAATAGGCCTATCATCTCTAAGCTATACTGTATGCTTGACAAGATCCGTCCTGCTTAAGTTCATAGAACTAGTGGAGAAAGCTTGATGCCAGTTACCTAAAACTTGACGTAATTGAGTCAGTTGTTCAGGTGTTAAATTTTTAGTGTCTATTTTTAATCCCAACTCTTCAGGATATGACTTGTCTTCTGTAACTTCGTGAGATATTTCAGAAGCTAAATGATCAATGACCTTTACTTCAGCAATGTTACATATAGCAGACTTAGGATTAATGTAAATATCCTTATTGGTAACATTGCAGACCTTGACAGGAATTTTAGAAGATTTTGTTTTCTATAGCTTGATCACTCGTGGGCAAACCGTAAAATTCAAATTATTATAAGTATTTTCTGCAAGCATGTCTTGATTTTTTAATTCAAGACCTCTTACAATGCCATTGATGACTATAGACTCATAAGGTGCCAGCCTGATAGATTTCTTATTTGTAGACTTTACAGTATAATGTTTTACATTTAATTCTTCTTATGCGCATTGCCATGTGTGTGGTATATCAACCAAACTATTAGTTGTATGATCTCGACAAAGTCGAATCACATTAGTTCCGATAATAACAGGGTAACTCGCATTAAAAGAATTGTTGGGAACAAGTAATACAGGAACATAGAATTCTTTATCTAAATACGGAATAAAAATAGAACATTCTATGTATCCCATATAATTCAAACTTGACCCATCAGCCACTGTTAACTTTATTCCTAGTTTATCTATGTTGTGTACAACTGCTTTTTCTGTTAAAGAATTATAAAAATCTTCAGAAATAGTTGTAACCATGGAACAACTATCTATCAGGGCTTTAGTTTCACGACCTTCGACTGAAATATGACTTATATTTGATTTTCCAATAAGTCTAAAGAATTAAAATGGCCATTATTTACCGTTTTGGTTTCTACTCGGCCTTCAGCAGAAGCCATTTCTATGTTGGGTTAGTTTGGCTATTTGGGTTAAGTTGGCTATTTGGGTTAGTTTGGCTATTTGGGTTAATTTGGCTATTTGGGTTAGTTTGGCTATGCTGTTGACTTTGACCTCTACCTTTACCCCAACCTCTTTTATTCCATCTTTGACCTTGATTAGATTGATTGCCATGAGTTAGATTAACTACTTTTTGTACTTTCTGACTATTTAAATTTGACCTCGACCTTGACCTCTATAGTAACCAAGACCTCTACCCCTGTATGTATCTGGTGAGGTCTGATTCAAATTTGTTAATTTGTCAAGAATTTTATCGAGTTTATCATTGATTTTATTTTCAAGCCGTTGTTCAAGACTTGAAAATCTTCTGTTTAAGGATTCTATAGTAGTTTCAATTGCTTGTTGTGAAATTTTTGTTATTTTTTTTTATGTTTTAAAGTTGAACTGGATTGAATAACAATCTCTTTTTCAACTAACTTGATCTTTCTCAATAGATCATCAAAGGACAAGCATGTATCATATTTATGACGTGTCTGTGCTTTGATATCAGGCACTAATAAAGTCCAAACAGATTCGCCTGATTTTTGACATGCATTGAAAATTTCTTGCATATTCATACCATTAGTGTTAATATCTGTATTGAAAATTTCTTACATAATCATACCATTAGTGTTAATATCTCCAAAAACTGAATCCAGTTTTTGTAGAACTTCACTAACTAATGCATTAGGTCCAAAAGGCATAAGAACTTTACGGGCCACACCCCTAAATGGACGCCTGATGGACTGTAATAGCATTTTTGGGGTAACATCAGGGTCACTTTGTAGGCATTTTATTTCATAACGCCAATCAGCATATGAAACATCTGCTTTCTGAGGGGGGTTATCTCCTGAAAAAGGTGAAACCTTAGGAGGTTGGTAATTTTTACTAATGGTATAACCTGATTGGTCAATAGTATGAAATGACCTATCATTTAATAATTGGCTTTGCATAAAATAATTATCAGGTCTTCTAAATGGGTTTAGACCTGACAATGCGCCCTCTTGTTTAAATGCATTTGTATTATTCATTTGTTTATCAGGACAAGGAGTGCTAGCACATGGCATAATGGTGAATTTGCCAGTATCCTACAAAGCTTTGATCATTTGATCCTCTGACAGTTCTGGATGTGTTGCCATTTTTTCAAATTGCTGTATTTATTAAAAAGTGTGAAATAAATACCACAAAGTATTTGGATTAAAAATATTAATAATAATAATACTATAAATGGTTGAAGTGTGCCAAGACAAGGCTAGAGAGGTCAATAGCGAAACTATAAATAGGACACAGCAGAGTAATAGTTAAACTACTATGAAAAACAATGCCATAAAAGTTGTTATTCAACTTCAATTATACACTGTATATATGAAATTTTACACTGTATATATGAAAACATGAATTCAATGACAATGCTGACACCTAATGATTGGGTCTATCCCTACCTAAGAGGAAGTGTAAAGTTACAGGCAATCAATTAATATATTACTGATAATTTTCCTTGTCCAATACCTTGCTAGTTGTGGACCTGGATGTATACCATCCTTCATTAATTAAAATTCACAGAAACCTTTTTGTCCTCTTTGCCCTTAGATTTCCTGTACCGATGGAGGTCTAATTTAAAGCTTTATAAATTTACCTTCTTTGACAGTGAGGTCACAAGTGCCTTACCATATATATAAGTAATATAACCATATTTGTTAACTTTTTCAGGCATATTTTTACCAACCTTGGATAAATTGACACAAATTAACCACCTGCTTTACAAAAGAGGTCTAAATTATAGCCAAACTGGTGTAAAAAAAAAATGTAAATTTGGTTTTAAATGAAATCCCTTACTACTGGTGACTAGTATTGGCTGTCTAGTCAGTAGACCAGTAAATTGTAGTGGCTTGGACTCGTATTTCACAAGTTTACTACAGCTCATTACCAATACATAATATAAAACACATAAGAATGTTAGTAATTATTAGAATATATACTTACCAACATGCGTGAAGTTGCAAAAGAAAGATTTGGGGAAAAGAAACCATGCAGGGTTGATGTTAGTGATCTTTTGTGTTCTGGGTAAAACCTAATATATATATATATATATATATATATATATATATATATATATATATATATATATATATATATATATACAAATTATTATAACGGTTTTACATTTAATTATAAGAATGACTAGAACTTAATATAATAAGAATCCATTCACTTTATAAAGAATCTAGCAGAAAATTTCTTTAAGTGAAAATGATCACATTATTTTAAAATGAATAAATTTCTTTACATTATTCTATTTTGAGAACATAAATATTGCACTAAATTACAATTATAATATCAATAACTAATAATTCATAATGAATGTCCACTTAGTGTAGTTACTGATTGGATCCTGGATGCAAATTTTCAACAAATTATGATGATATGATCTGGGATATAAGTTTTTATATATTATGATCGGATTCGGGATACGTTAGTTTTCACAGTTAATGTCCACACGGGTAACAACACTTATATGGAAACACCAGCATGAAATACAAATATTATGAGTTTCTCCATCTGGATCTTTTTAATGGACTATGTACGTCATGATAATGAGTGTTACTGCCAAGTGATACTGCACTGCCTGGCACCTGATCAATTGGAAAAGTCAACGTTGGGCGCCATTTTGTCGCGAGGGTCGGTTCTGTTAAAATAAGACTGTAGGACGTAGTTACTTCCAAAAGAGACCATCATTTATTTGGATTATACAATAAATCTGAAAAAAGATCGAAACAAGTCGATCTTACAATACTATAAAATAATTATGACATCGAGATACGGATCCGATATATAAATCGAGGATAATTACAATAAATTGCATCCGAATATCATATAATCAACGTAAATGCTACAAATATAAATATATGTACAACTTACTAGGATTTACTACAGAGGTGCTAATTAGTGCTGAGTTCTGATGGCAGTGAAGTGAAGTGATGTAATTGACAGGGAGTGGGACTTATATAGCCAGTGCATATTATGAATATGCTTGTGCAGTAATTTACTTATACTGAGTGAGTTTATTGATATACATCGCCCAGTGAAATGGACTGTTTACTGAAAGTGAATTGTTAGCAAGTGAGTTTTTTTTTAAATACGTATCTCATGCGTGATGTATAATAGTAAACAGTAGAGTGTAGATATAACAACAGCTCAGTTGACCTGGTTACATATATATCTGTGTGTAGGGGGAGAGGTAATTGCCTTATTGTCTTTGAACCGGAATGTCTTGATATATAGAAACCACATAGTTAATTTTCTGCTAAGATTTGAAGTGTCGATGAAGGTCCTGCAAAATCTTATGCTGCCGTTTTAAGGAAAGCATCTCATACACTTCTTTCTTTAATAGTTCATACTTACCACGGTTCAATTGTATTTTTGTACATGTTTGTCTTCACTTCAAACAATAGTTCAATTATATCATTGAAATTACAAACGAACATTTAGCGATATATCCACGTTTACTTTGGATCTAAACCAGTTTTATAAATATAAAGTTAAAGTATTTCTTTGTCAAAACCTACTTTTAGACCATTTAAGCAAAACCTTACACAAAGATATACATGTTTTAATGGGAATATGTGCCATACAGATTGATTATCAAGCTTTTCGGATAGGTACTATTTTGTTTCATAAAAAGCCTACATAAAACAGTTTTTATTTTTAATTATTTGAAAACCTCTTCTATTTCCTTTAACAAAGTACAAATACACATTTAACATTTTTTTCAGTATATACTAAGAAACACATATAGCTAAAAGATAGATTTCCAAGCTTCTTCATGACATTGGAAAAGTAATGTTTGAATGACGAAAAGTTGAAATAAAATATAAGAGAAAAAAGAAAAAGCCTATATTTGGGATATTCACGGAATAGGTTTTTAGATAGATAATTCTCGTCGTGCATTTTGTACTTTGTTGTGAAAAAAAATTTCAGAAACCATTGAATATATGTTTTAAAATATCGGCCTCGATAAGGAAATGTTATTGGAATGAAAAAAGATAATATAGATTAATATTTGTTGAATAGGAGCTGTACTTTTTGCATTACATTACCTTTTCTAATAAAATCAATTCATTTATTTTGATGAAAGAAGGGCACAAGTTCATATTTTCCATTGTTAACGAATTCTTTGTTAATCGAACTGAAAAGAGATACCCAGTTTTTGATTAAACATTGCATTTACTGCTTGCCTTTCAAATTACAGAAACAACATTGTTTGGGTGGAAGAGAGACAACTCTTACGAGTTGAAGTTGATATCTCTGACAGATGACTAAGTTAATAAACTTGTTCAAAAATAAGACATGGGGATTTCTTTAAACAAATGTATTGGTAACTTCAAATAGTATCGTTTATGCGGTAAATCAGTCAAGTTATATTATATATTTTCTGTTAATAAGCATTAATTTATTTTTTAAAAAGTTTACTGGAAAATAGATTTCCAATCTACTTAAAATAATTATAACCTGCATTAAACAACTAAAACTGTAACCTCCGATTTTAAAAATTTTAGAAACACTTTGACTTGGCAAAAATCAATATTGTCAGTAAATGCAACAAATGTTTTAAACAACTAGGTTATGAATTAAATAAAGATGTACAGCACTGATTGATCTCTCTCCGACTTCAAACGGATATAGGATATCAAGATGTGTGGATTTATATTGTCTTAATCTTTCAATCACTGTAACTTAATATGTTGAATGTTAAACGTTAAAAGATCTCATTTCAACAAATAACAAAACATCCACTGAACATGTAGAATATCTGCTATCCTCAAGGTTTTAGAAAGCATGTTCATTTCAGAACAAATAAAACCATTAATATAATGATACAATGTGAAACAACGTAGTAAAAACAAAGAAAGAGATTCATCAAAAGTTAATTTTGACATGGACTTAATATATAATTGTTACGCCGCATTGTTTAGAAAACTAAACAGTTATCTTTCTTTAAACTCTAGTACCGCCTATAACTATAAGATGTGAAACATAAATAATGTTTTGTTCGATATATTTTTTTTATTCATCATAATTATTATTGTGTAAAAGAAACAACGACTAATGAATACATCAATAAAATAAAGCTTTGGCTAAAAAAGTAATATACATATTTAAAGATCAAGAAACCGTATTTAAATCTAACTTAATTGGACTACATGTATCTTGACTTTAGATTTTGAAATAATATTGTGGTGTCTCAAACAACAATTAATACAAGATACTGCATGGGCATATTGAAAAATTAAAATTTGATTTCTTTATCACGTTTCTGGTATTCTGTTATTTCTAGTTAATGAGTCTATTGCAGGAAATAAATTTAGTTGTATTCCAAAACACTCTCAGGTGAAAAATATTGTAAAAAAATATAAAATACTACTCGGTAAAAGACGAATATCGCCTTATGCAACAACAAACTTAGCTTGTTTTATTTTAATATATATGACCATAGCTTGAAGCTAATATAAACATAAAGTGTATACAAGATTTCAATACATATTTTTTTTTCAAATGTAATATTTATTTATATTGATCATGGTAACCACATTATATTCAATGACGATTTCTGTAATCAAAATCACAATTCCAAACTTGATAGTTGAAATGTTTATTGAAATTGGAAATTATATAATTTCCATATGTTTGTTTCCTTTTAAGCTTAATGCATTTGTACTTTTGTTAAATCGTTAATTGTGTTCTAATATAAAGGCGATGTACATGGTTACTAGATATCTTATTAGATACGCTCTTAAAAGGTTTGCAAATATCTTTAGTAAAGATCTGTTTTAAGATATATCTTGGGTATTCAAAATTCATTTTAATGAAAAATAAAAGGAATTAAAGTGAAAACTGCCAAACAAAATGCTTTTATTACTAATGATACGAGAATCACTCAATTTCTTTAAAAGACCGGAACCATAATCTATTGACCAGATTAAATAAGCCTACTTTAACATTTTGTCAAGTATTATTAATTTAAGGGTAATATTGCAATGATATATCTCTTTACAAATTAAATTTATCAATTTTCTTAACAGAGGCGTTATTAGGTTAGGAAACCAATTTAACTTTTGTAATGCCTCTTAATATTATCATCCCAAGTATTTTTATTAATAAGCATGTTTTTCCCCACAACTTAAAACTAAACACATTATAAAAAAATGAATAAATAATTAAAACTAAATACTAATTGTTTATATTTTTAATGTGCATCCACGCTGTTAGCATTTTACGATTTGATGTCGGGATTAAAAGCATTGATTCGTACAAAGTAAAAAGTCTAGTAATTTTTTCAATTTCTATATTCAATATTTTTTAATTATCACGCCGATGTTTTAAGATAGATTTAAATGACTAAATGTGTATCACACATTGTACCTAAGTTAAAATTGATTTTAAAAAAAAACAGCATTATTTTAATATTTTATATATAATGCGGTGACTATATTCTATAAGTTTATTTGATATCATAAGCAATTACATGTAATGTATTATTCTATGTAGTATATTCATAACATGATTTTATTTAATAGTTATAATTCTAATTAAATAGAAAAATGTTTAGCTCTAAAATCAAAAAAGTAAACGTAGAACAATCGTAGTATAATGCCTGAAAAACATAGCCCATGTTAAAGTTTATAATTAAGTCAAATATATAACATAAATACCTGTTGAATTTTGATTAGTAAAACTAGAAAATTAGTTTAATAATAAAATACTCTACGATTTATCGGCTAATAAATTGGATCGCCTTACTTAACATTGAAATCATAAATATGTTTTTATTGGTTAGTGCAGCGACATAGGTGTAATATTGAAAGGAGTATCAGAAGTTGTACACATTTTCTCCGACACTAACAAACTGTATGCCTGATGGCTGTGTGTGGGGGTCAAACTTTTTCTATTAAAAACTCGGTGTTTTCCGATACTCCTTGGTGATAGCATGGGCACCTCCTCATTTCGTATTAAACTGAAAATGTAAATGGAAACTTTGAAAAGTTACTTACCTCGATTTATAAGTGATTTGTCTTCTAAAATATGTGAATTCAAGAGTTTAGGAGATCAGACAGACATGTTTCAAAATGAATCCCTGTTATGGAACAATTCTTAAATGAATAAATAAATCGACCAATTTATTATTAATGGCTTTTAGTCAGGGGATTAATTATAATCAGAGATTAATTGAACAATATTTTTTTTAATTTTTAAAATTCAAGAATGTACAGCTAAATAAAGCAATACATTCTTATTCACTGCTCAAGAAGTATCCATATGTGCTTTTTTATAGAACTGTGAGTTAGCCGTAAAATATAAAAGTAAAACTTGTAATTTTGACAAAGAATGCATATGCAAATACTCAAAAGTACAAGTGATACATATATATTTTTTTGTGAAATATTAAATGTACGACAAAAAAAAATCTATAACAATATATTAGCAGTACGATGACACAAAACTTAAATGACAAAATTGTATCATCTCTTTTTATGGAAAAAACAAATTTAAAAAAAAAATTCCATTAGAAGATTTCTTTTTGGGAACCACCCCCCCCCCCCCCCCCCCCCAATGAACAAAGGCAATATATTCTGAATTATATGGAAACCTTGGGTAAACACTTTGTTAGTTTAAAAAGATTTAACAACAAAAATGACAAAAATATAGAGAGCTACAATTACTAGCTTTAGAAAAAAAGCAGCATATTCGCTATCGAAAATCCGCTGCTTTTACTCGTAAAAGGAACCAGAATACTGTCAAAGAAAAATAAAATAAAAATCACGCTCTTAATTCTGTGCAGTGTAATATGAATGAATGTGCAAACAATGGGGTCAATTGTCTGTTACAAAATATATAACGAAAATACCTGTTAAACTGGATGTGCTACATTTGCACATTTCCAAAATTGATTCCTATTCATGACACCAGAAGCCAAAAATTCTGATAGATAAATCATAGAATCATAGGCCAAACAGTTGATAATTAATAACTCTAAAGTTTCGAAATGATATGAATCCAAATCCCGCAAAAGAATGCTTTGCACGAGGAAACAAGCCTTAGTTTTTAAAAAAAATTCAAAAATTAAGGCGGCTGAAAATTTTGACAAGGAGTAGTTTTGTGACAGCACGAAGTACTGCTACTGAACAATGGCTATAAATAAATAAAAGAAAGACAAAAATTGGAAGAAAGGCCTGTAATTATTCACAACGAAACACATGGATCAAACCAGTGGCTATGACATTTTTGAATTCATAAATATCCTGGACACAGGTTTGTATCGGGAAATCCCGGGTTTTCATTATTTAAAAATTCTGACCTAACATAAATCTGCAATGCGTAAGGTGTGTTAGGGTCGGAGGAAATTTGGACTACTGATATTCCTATCAATATTGAATCGCCTTTGCGGCATTAACAAATAAAAATACTTATGCTTTTAATGTTTCGTAAGACACACCAATTTATGAGCCCATGAAACATGAAATTTAACAGCAGTTTCTTAGAGGTACTGAACTCTGGATCATTTTTAATATGTGCAGATGTCAGTCGCTGGTTTTACCACGTACATATATAACCATCTTACCTACAGAGGTCTCAAGAGCAATAATTTTTATCTTTCTTGCTATTTGACGATCCAAGTTTGTTTGAGAATATACATCGAAATGTTTAAGTTTATGAGAAATGACTCAAAAAGCATCATTGAATGTGGTTTTCTATTAGTATAAAAAATATGAATTAAGTTTGAAATAATGAGATAAATGGATGACTCTTTTTTATGATTTTATAATCTCCTGTAGAGGGAAAAATCTGCATTCTGTTTAAGTCAGTTTTGATTTTTAACATCGCACACATTATTTAGTCAACACAAAAACACAAATATCCTGACCTGTAAGCGTTTTACAGTGTATCTAAAAGAAGATTACAAACTATCTCCAGACACCTCAAGGCTAAATGTATTTAACCAATCGACATTTCAAAGTTTTGTCTAACACAAATTTCTCTAGTAATCGACAAAAATAACTGCATTTTAAAAGTTATTCACCAAACCTAAATGAGCTCACAATCATAAAAAACTTTAGATTTTTTACATAAACGTGGTATACTTATAAGTTTATCGGGTTTAAAAATGAATGATTTTCCTTTAAAGGTTTTTGCAATCCTATTACGCTTAAAGTAAATTCAGTTTTTGCAACATACCACAGACGTATTTGCAAAGTTATCCTAATTCTTTATTTGGTCGTATTTTGCATTTCAATACCCGTTCATTGAAGGATATTTTTATAAGAGAAAGGGTAAATTTAACGACATTCATTACATATTCTTGGTTTTGGATAGACTATACATCGATTTAAAAAAAATTATTTAAAAATACAAAAATATGCCAAGAATATAACAAACACAAATCATTACAATCAAAGATATTGACACTATTTTAATATTCTACTACGCCATTTTCTTTAGATTTTTTTTGGGTCCAAGCCACGTTATAATTCGTTAACTTTGAAATTGTATACAGTCCTCCTGAAATTAAATGTTAATTACCTTGTCAAATAGGTACTAAGCAATAAAGTACATTAAAGAAGGAGCCTCGGTGGTCGAGTGGACTAAAGCGCGCGCTAACGGATCACAGTGCCTTTCACCGCCTGGGTTCAAATCCCACTCGGGACAGATCCTAGTGTGAGAAAGTTTGTCAGTTCGCCTGCCGAAGGTCGGTGGTTTTTTCCGGGCACTCCGGTTTCCTCCACCATCCTAGAACTGACTGCCTCGAAATCAGTGAAAGATTATTGACTGGGGCGTAAAACACCATTACTCCACTCCACACTTTAAAAGGCACTAGCTTAAACACTGGCACTACCGAAAATTATTGTTAAATCATTGATATTCTATATATTTAATAACAACCAATCTTATCATTAAGATCGTATAAAAATATACAAATTTATAATCAGTTTAGATTTTTTACAGCGAAATGGTTTTGTTCTTCTATACCGTAAAATCATTCAGTAACTTTTAAGGAAACACGTTCCGTTGTCAGGACAACAATTTGTAAAACAAGTTTTTCTTAATTGTGTAGACTCTGACCATTTATCAATAATAAATACAACATATTTTAAGCCATTTGTCAGCAGACATCAAATTTTAGATTACAATATCCTTAATTGCTTTTTTGCCTGTATAATTACCAAATCTCATTAGTATTTTAATTAGAGTATTCTGTTCTTTTTCATCAATATTTTATTGATACAAATGTGTCGTTAAAATTACATTACCTCGAAAAACTGCAACAATGCTAAATTTATCACACATTCACCTTAATTAGAAACATTATGAAGTACAAAGTTAATGTTTCAATTAGACGTATAGTGCAATTGGCTTGAGATATATTTTCTTTTATAAAACCTAAAGATCTTCAATTTAAATATGTCGTTAATCTACAAGAACAACGTAATCAATAAAATCTTATTTATGGGCCATATACAAGGAATAAATTGGAACAATCTTCCGTTAAAGTTGTAATAAATTAAGTTGGAAAAAAAGATTGTTGATCTGGCAACATTTCCGAATAGAGTTTTTACCACTGATACTAACAGTGTTTTTTCTCTAATTATTTCAACAAAGTTTGATAACTCAGTAAATAATAAAACATGACATATAATTTAACAACAATAATATCCAATTCAATCAGATGTTTTCGTACAAATTTGAAAGTAAGCTCTATTTCAAATTAAAACAGTGTCAAAATGTACTATTTTTATGAGTATTGTACTTTTAAACTTAAAATATATAAAATTTGAATTTCTTACGACATGGAATGCATTACATATTGGATTGCTTTTTCACTAAATACCTAGCATCAAATCGGAAATTGTAAATGAAGTATGATCTGTAAAATGTCAAATGCACATCTCATAGTTTATATGCAACAATAAGATTGATCGTTACCATTAGCATTATGAAAAACTCTATAAAAACTTTTATTTTTTAGCAAAATGATGTCCAGTAAAAGAGTAATTATTGCATGAGGGAACAATCCTTAGGTTTAAATAAATTTCTAAGATTTAAACGGCTGCAAATTTTGCTAAATGGTATATTTTGACACACAAAGTACTGTTTACTGAGTTATGGATATCCTCGGGGAGTGTACTCCACCAGCAGCGATACCAGCTCAGGGGGTAGTAAATATATAACACAAGTATGTTAAATTTGGGTGTGCCATATGTGCACATTTCGGAAAATCATCCCTCATGATTGAATCTCAGGGCCGAAAAGTTTGAAATATAACAAACATAAACCAAATAGTTGAAAATTAATGAATCTAAATTTCCAAAATTATGTGAATACAAATCCAGATAAGGAATGCTTTGCATGAAGGAACAAACTTTAGTATAAATTTCTGAGAGACGGCTGAAAATTTTGCTAAATGGTAAATTTTCTGACAGCAAAAAATACTGTCTACTGAGTTTTGGATACCCTCAGGGAGTGTACTTCAAAAGCAGCGGTACCCGCTCAGAAGTAGTTAATATATAACACAATTTTATCTCAAATATATCACTAAATTGCGTTGTAAATTACGATTTTCATGTGAGACTTCGAATCCATTGGAAATGATAACAACTGTTTTGCACCTAAAGAGCAAAAACGAATTTAAAAAATAAAGTTTCCAAAAATATTAATAATACAAATATCTTTGAACAGTATAAGATATGCGATAATGAGTTTATATCTTTTGACCTTTAGTTGATTTAGCGTCTGTTTTTTATTCTCTCATTGCTTCATCTGTTGTGACATTTTTTTCGGATTATTTAACATTTTAACAAAAGATTTCACTTTTTTTATATGATTTAAGATATTTTATACAACCTGAAACAATCTTTAGTGCTATATTCATATAAATATATAATAAAAGTTTTACTTTACGGAGACACGATGATCTGAACTGTAAATCTTTCAATGTTGTAGATATTGAATAGAGTGTAATTTATGTGGACTCAAATATGGGGCAAAACCAAAGGTAGACTAAATGCACGAATGAATGGTCACCGGTTTGAAATAAATAATTATAATTGGTAACCAACTTATTTACCAACAATCAACCGGACCATTTAGTGCTGTCTATGAAAGTTAGAAATTTGGAAAAAAATACCACCACACAAATAGTCCTATTTTGAGTACGCTATTCCGAATACAAGGGGAAAATTACTAGATAAAGAAACTAGGCACTTCCTTACCATATGGATGCAATAATAAAATAGAAAGTAGGAAAACTTTCTAGCCCAGGCTGTAAGAATTTTAATGTTTTACACCTGTTCAACAGAACTACACATAACAAAAGAAGTCATGGACATCGAAGTTAAAACAAACCCAATATCCATGATGTTAATTTTTCAATCTGTTACCATTCATTCAGAAACCTCTCTCATTACACCATATTCGAACCAAACTGTACTTTTACCACTTTCCCGTCTTAGTCAGTTACAAGAAGAAAGCATATACAATACTACTACAGATTTTAATACACTAGAGTTTATACTTAAATCTATCATCATGAATATTGAAATTAAAATGTTATTTAAACCTGCTCAGGAACACAATATACGGAACGACACCCGTCGCCAATTTTCTAAATTACATTATGCAAACAAGGGCATAGATGCTATTAATATTTCTAATATACTACTTAATAAACTTGTACAATCTAAAGTCCCTACTTATTTCAAATATAACTCGCCACCTCTAGTTTCCTACTTCTAAAATACACCCACTGCATCCAAAATTTCCAACTTTAACAAATTTTGCAGTGCATAAACTTTCATAACTTTACTGCACCTACCTGCTCTTGCTCAGCGTCACCATATATTTATAAACCAGCTGGGCATGTAGTAACAGGTGATCTCAATATAATTGAGAATACTAAATTAAGATGTCTTCTTTCAAAAGGCCCTAAATACAGGGATGTTCAACCCTTTACTTGGGGAGAGAATTTCAAAATTATAATGTATTCTGTTGAAGAGTATGCTAGGCGTTGGACTAAATTAGAAGACGTAGAGCTTGATAATTTATCTGACTGGATAAGGACAATTAAAAATTTTATAAAGTCAAGGATTGTCAAACTTAAAGGGTCTAATGGTACCTAACCTTGTTTAGTGCTCAGGAACCCTGAAATTTCTGCAATCCTTTCGGACATACAAGACAGGCATGTTGTTGTCCGAGTTGATAAATCTTCTATTTTCGTTTGTAAAAAATTCTATGTTGAATGTCTTTTTAAAAAGCTTGGTTTAGATAGTATATCGGAGAAACCTACTTATACAAAAACTAATTTTACCAAAGATGAAGTTCTTTCCAATCATAAGGGAAGTCATTGAGTCTTTTGGTATCAATTTAAAATAGAAAGAACTTGACCTGCCTTACTTGTATTTGATTCCAAAACTTCACAAAAATCTAAAGAAGAAAAGATATATAACAGGTTCCTCTAAATGTACTACTAAACCATTAATAGTAATTCTAACACAAATTTTGACAGTCGTCAAAGATGGCCTTCAAACTTCAGAAAAAGTCTATTCTACATCTGGCATCAACCAAATGTGGATTCTCAAAAATTCTAAAGAACTACTCGACCATCTTGTTTCTAATACTCTATCTTCGGTAAAAAGTATGAAAACTTTTGATTTTTCTACCCTTACACCACTATCTCTCATTCTAAATTGAAAAATCGTCTTAAACAGATAATTCACTTTTCATTCTTTTACAAAAACGGTATAAAGATCTAAGTGCTCAACAGGGATTCTGGTTATTTTGTAAAACACCATACAGACTGTACACAAAAATATCCTGAAGATATCATCAACAAAATGTTAGAGTTTTTGATAGTACAAAATATTTGTTGTGTTTGGAAATATAATTTTTTTAACAAACGATCGGTATATTAATGGGCACAAATTGTGCACCTTCGCTTGCTGATTTGTTTCTTTATTCATATGAATCAGAAACTTTCCAAAACCTTGTAAAATCTGGAGAAAAGACTGTCGCTAAATCATTAAACTTCACAGTACAGATATATAGATGACGTTCTATCTCTAAATAATCCCAAATTTGGAGAATATGTGAATGCCATCTATCCAAGTGAGCTTGAAATAAAAGACACGACAGATTCTCCATGTTCTGCTTCATATTTGGACTTATACCTCAATTATGACACCCACGAAAGATTACATCTGAAGCTATACGACAAACGTGATGACTTCAATTTTTCTATTGTCAACTTTCCGTTTTTTTACAGTAATATCCCTGTTTCTCCTGCGTATGGTGTATATGTTTCACAGTTAATACGTTAAGGAAGAGCTTGTTCCCACTATGGTGACTTCTACAATGAAGCAATATTGCAAGCCTAGGCTAATCAAGGCCCTTAAAAAGTTTCGTGGCCGTCATCACAAAATTGTTGATAAGTATGTATCACTGTATCCAAACTTATACTGGATATATTTGACTTACCATCGTTCTTTGTTTCTTTTGTTCTCAAAATTGACTCGCACGTGACGGGTGTAGCTGGCTAGACAGGAGATGCTTACCCTTCAAGAGCACCCGGTCTCAATTCCTTGAAGAAAGTTCACGTGTATAACTAATTTTACCAGCTTTTACAGTTTTTTTTGGATTGTTGTTTGGACAAGGACTGGTATGTTTTTTTCATTTCATTTATATATTCCGAAATAAAAATCATTTAGCCATAAAATGGTTCAGACTAATAGAAAAGTAATGGTTTTTACAATTTTTGTTTAATTCAATTTTTAATTAAAGGTAGTATTTTGCTACCTTTTATTTTGGAAAAATAAAAAACAAAAACAAAAAGAAGGAAAGAATTTCGCAAATAATTACAAAATAAAAAGAAATGTTAATGATAAACTAGTTCATTAGGTTTTATTAAATTAGTAAAAATAGTTAAAATGAAGTCCTTTTTTGTTTGATTAGATTTCGTAATGAAGGGACAAGCAATTTGTGAGGCGTAAACAGAACCTTAAAATGGAACATCAACTAACTTCTAATGATTAAATCAAAATTTTATTATCATTCAAAGTAATTAAAAGGTTTTAACATTGAAATGATAATTAAACATTACGTGCAATGTCCATTGTCAAACATTATTGAAACAAAACGTGCCGCAATGACTTTAAAATAGACGTGTTTAAACACACACACACACAAACACATACACACACACGCACACACTCACACACAGTCGATTTTATGGGAACTAATTTTACCTCTAATCAGTAAAGGGTAAAACTTCTAAATTGTAAAATCTTAAATTTAAAATCTAAACTTACATCGCTGGTCGACTGTACGTTCGATGCTAAAATTTTATAATTAATTCACTTGTAAAGAAAATAATATTTCATTGTGGTCTGTGACAAATATACTTTTAAACGGTTCTTTTTAGCCATCATGTAAAAAATTAATTGAATGTAAACATACACACTTGATAAAAACTATGTCGCCATTGATGATTATAACAACTGGGAAATGTCATTGTTGTAAAGCTCATTCTTGGTCCACTGTACAGCCCTATATTACTCCAAATGTAACATTTATTAAGGTTAGGTCAGTAGCAAAACATTTTCAATCAAAGGGATTTTGAAGTTGACTGACAAGAAATTAGTAAGATATTATCAGTTAAATTCTATTTAATCCTTAACAAATACATTATACTGTCAAAGAAATCATGTCATTCCCAGGTCCATTTAGACTGTGTGGTTGAAAATGTCATCTTTTCAACATATCAACCAAGGAAAGGAAAAAATAAGCGATAACATAAAAATAGCAAATAATATTTACCAAACTACTTACCATCCTCAATTTATTGAAAGTAAATATATGTGAAAATCTATCAGTCTGAATTAAGTGTTAATGTCGGTTATAAAACACTATCGACATTTCGTTTCTAGTTTTCAATTTAAAAATGTTGCCTTTGGGTTGGTTATAACGTGTCAAGTATTGAAAAATATACTAAAACAATCTTAGCTTTAATAATTTAAATCGTGTGATCACATGGCATAGGAAAGCATATATCATTCCGGAATAATTACTTTAAGAGTAAAGTGTATTTCTGACTTTAAAAAAAAAAAAACAAATCGATAATTGGGACGTAAAAAACGGACTATAAAACTAAACCACAAAATATATCTCCTAGTTTGACAAAGATTTGGCCAGTTTATATATCTCAAATCTGTCAGATTAAGAGATTTTTATCCCCCCCCCAAAAAAAACATACGTAAATGCGTTATTTGTCATCATTAAAATTAACATTTTAGCTTATTTCTAAAACATATGATAAATGGTTTTCTCTTCTTCAATGACGTGATCTATAAAGGAAAAATACATATGTTACTGAAATAAACTTAACAAACAAATATATTATACTTTAGTCAACACAAAACGTATGTTTATAAGGATAACTAAGTTATGAAAAAAAAAAGAAAAATTCTTTTTTAAACACATAGAATAGAAAACACATGTCGATCATAAATTGTATTTACAAACAAATTGGTATCTAGGACTTAAATGAACAAAACGTTTAGGTTTACAATTTTACATCTAGATTCCATACAAATTGGAAATAAGCTTTGAGATCTTCCAGGTTATCTAAATCAGGGTTACAAACTATTAAATCATTTATTTTCTTAAGTGTTTTCCATTAAGTTATTTATTTATTTATTTATCTATTTATTTATTTATTATCTGTTATGACAATTAGTATCTGGTATCTGTTTTGTCTTATACTTACCTCTCAGATCTCTGAGTAATATCTTAATGTCTGTATAACTTTAGTCTAAATCAAAAGGTTCTTCGATATTTTTCTTTTATTCATAAGAATTTTTGAGACAGTCAATTATACAAGTTTGATTTTGTTGGATATTGATGATGTAAAAGAAGTTTTCCTATCCTCATCACCTCATTTCGGACCTACATATAAAACAAGGAGACTTGTTAAAACAAAACCATTGATTTGTTGTTAAATAACTCATAGACCAACACAGACTGAAATGATAAAAATGTTCTATTGGCTTCATCAATACATTTCAATTTCATTAAGTGTCCTGCATAAACATCTCTCCGATATCTTTCGATTTGACTTGGATAAATAATGTCTGGAATTTAAGCAGATGGCGATGACCTCCTTACAATACACCATATATCAAATTAACAGTTGTTACCTAATTTGAATGCGGTATTTTACGCAAAACAGCAGTAACTGTTTTACAAACAAATTATTCAGGAAATCAGCACTGGTATATTTGAATAATATTCAGTGTTGTACACAATATTATGTCATAGGAGTTTTGCATTGGTAAAATATAAGAATAGGCCTTTGTAACACTAGAGAAAAAACTTAAGGTCAAACATTTAATCAATAAGATTTTTAATGCTTTGTGATTTGTTCTCAATTTCATGCCTCTGTAGTCTTAATCCAAGTCCTACTAATAGTTTTCCAAACTGAATTCAAACTCTGAAAGTTATTTTATACTCGTAGTTTTGAGGTATAAAAAGGCATTTTTACTTTTTTTAAGGAACTGAGGTTAATTTAGACAACTCATATCAAACAAACTCTTACATACAAAGATATCCAACTAGTGCACATCTTAATAGGTACAGGATTATCAATTGTATTACTTTCCTTTTCCATTTATTTGATGTTTTTGTAGATATCGAACCAGATAAAACGAATGGGACAACTAGATATATATTCACATATATATCGTATATAAAATTCACATACAAGAAAACCATTTTATCATCATAACCAATGTTGTTATTGTCATGTCATATCATATTGATCAACGGTATTTGATAATTCCTCAATTAAATTATCTTGAGTTCAAAAACCCAATATTTTTATATAAATTTCCTTCTCTATATTTATACGGCATCTTAAACGATTTCTATGGCAACCAATTTTAGTCATTTGTAAGTTGCATACATTGCGTTCTGATTTTTCTATAATGGCTTTTGTTCTAAGCAGTTTATTATTTATAATATTGTTAGGAAAACAGTTAGAACGTGTAAATTTGTCTTGTTTCATTTTTATAAAGCATTACTTGGGCTACCTGTCACTAAAAGTAAGGGACACTTTTTACCATACTGTAGATTTAAACATGTTCGAGTAGATTGACATATGCAAACTACAACTTATATAATAATGGTTTTTATCGACATTTTATCGCAAATTGCGTTTTGCTCGTTTTTGAGCACTTGAAATCGACCGATAGACTTTTATTCAAATGCAGAAAACACCTGAACCTACTGTTAGAATCACTAATGGAAAATTTTTATGGAATATCTAATTAACTTTAATATTTTTGGTCGTCAAAAAAAATCCGCTATGCGCATCAGAATTGATGTAGAAATCAAAATGTTGCTGCTATTTGCATTTTACATGTCGAAAATGGCAAACTTTACAAACGAAATAATTTTATTTCATTTCATTGTTTATTTGTGACGCGTTACCTATTATGCAAAAGTTGCACCTTTTTGGAATTTTTAAAAATGTAAATTCCATATAGCGTCGCATTTTTCTGTGTTCGAAAATACCCTATAAGAATAGATGATGCGCATATCAATTTCCCGTTAGGACTATACTCAAGTTGGTGAAAAATAAAGGGCTTAATTTAAGTTTAATTGATTTTTATAAAAATTAGCATAATTTACTATAACAAAAACAGTGACATAAACCGTAGAACATGTAAAATTAATCTTGTTTTATTCCTTTGTAATACGTTGCTAGTAGTAAGGAACACTTATTTCCCAAACTGTAGACTAAAAGAGTGAAATCTACAACCAAAACAGGGTTGAAAAGGTTTGATTGACATTTTTATCACACTTTCTCCATCGCTTGTTTTATAGAACCCCTTGTTTCTTTTTCTTTTACTTTACAGCTCATATGTTTGTTGTATTATTAGAAGCGAAGCCCACTGATATAATTTTTCCCTCTGTAAATTGTATTTAGTAAAACACTCAAAACCTATGTACTCATATTTTTTTAATGTTTTATTGGTTTTAATCACATTAGAATCTTTTATAGTGGATAATTGTTTGCCTTTACCATTATTATGGTGCAACCATGGTAATAAGATCCTCTATAAATAATTGTATGTCTTTTTTTAAATATAGCATTAATAACTTTTTGATGTTGTTGAGCCAAATTAATAATATAGGAAATCATAATATCGTTTTTATCATCAAAAGTTCCAATAAAAAGTTAATTCAATGAATGATGTAATTTTTTAATTTTTCAATTAGTTAAAAGTAAAAAAAAATTTCTGTCAATATCTGTGATGTACATTTTAATTTAATTGAAGATAGTGTATCGAAAAAGATTGACATATGTTTAGGGATTCGGTTAGATTCAATCAAATTAATTGGCTCATATTGGTTTTGGTTCCAATATTGACGACAACACTTCAAAATTGTAGTTTAAAAAATATCGTAAACGAAGGAATTCTTTTCGACTTAACTAAAAGTATCTTGCTTTGAAATATCAAAAGAACTGCAATTTACAGAAATCTTTTTATAGAACTTTGATGTATGAAGTATGATTAAATGTATAAGGCAACTCTCCTAAAAGTTGGAGCAATCCAATTTTCATCTGAGTAGCTCCATTTCCTGCGTACTAACAGCTGACGCCGATAAGATTTAGTGACAGATGAAACCTAAAGCCTAACGGCTATAGTTCCGTCTTCATTTACCCCCCCCCCCTCTTGATTATTTTGTATTCGGACTTTTTAAAAACAAATTTTCTTGATTAAACCTAAAGTTTAGTACACCTTCGTGGCATGTCATCCAGCTCTAAGATACATATGTTTTCTTAATTTCTTATTCATGGTTATAAAGTTTGCTTGGTAAAAGGGGACATTTTAAAAATTTTCAGTAGTTTAGAGCTGTTTTTCCAAAAAAATTATATAGTTTACGTCTTTGTAAAAAGAGCTAAAATCACAGTGCTGTACAGTAACTCTATTGCTAATTAAGTGCAAGACATTTTACAATAAGTGATCGCAAAAATTTGTGTTTGTGTAAACTGATTTATCATTTGATTTACATCATAGTATTGTTCCGCATGTATTTGTATTTAGTAAAAATTTACTTGGTTTGTTAACCTTTGTCACATCCTTGAATAAAGAGGTTTCAAAGTCATTTGTGTGGTTTTTTAAGGGTAACTAGTCATTTACAGCTATTTGTTAACAAAGAAAAACGTCATCTTAAAGGTTTCGACCGACATGTCGTTTTATTTCTGACTATATCAATTGGTTATTACTTTGACCTTCACTCCACCTAAAATCTGTCTTTATACAATACTGCATTTTCTATTTGCGTAAACATGAGCTATTTCAAGTTCCAAAACATCACATTCTAATCGAAAACACGTCAGTGTATATCTATTTTCACTTATTATTGATGTCAAACTTAAAAGAAACTAATGTTACAGTTGTAAATCCTCAATTGAAATGACCCGCTTTAATTCTTGGTTTCTTTTAAAAGCTTGTAGTTTAATATCATGTCTCCATCAAAACACAAATAGACAGTGATTCTCATGAATGGGTGTCTTACACGAGATAATGGTGTTGAATCATGGTAATATTGCATGTTTTACATACATAAAAATGTATAACAGCAAGTAAAGATAAAGAGCGCTATAAAATGCAAGAAATAAAAAGCTTAACATCTATTATAAACATGATCTGAGATTTTTTATTTAAAGATTTTTGAAAGAGGGTGCATATTAATTTCATTTACCGATTTTGTTTTAGATGAAAAAGCAAAATAATTTTTTTGCATGAAAAAGCTATTATAGCAAAATGCAGCCTGTTTTTTTTATTCAAACAATTTTACACACGTTCAACATTAACCATTTTGTATTTTATTGATTAGATATGCAACACTTTTCCTCGTTATTTCTCATATATTATTCATTCCAGTTTTTTTAATATACCGCAAAATCCAGGTTTTTTTAAGCCATGTATTTTGATTTTAATTATGTCAAAGTAATATTACCCATGGTTAATTCAATCTAGCACAAAATTGTTTATTTCAGTTTTTTGTCATTTATTCTATAGTTTACTTTTAGTCCATAATCGTTTGTCACATAGATTTCTAAAAGTTTCTTTTATTCAAAATTTTCCTCATAAAAATAACAGTAAAATGAAGTTAAAAAACATTGGCCTTACTTAATTTTATTTTAATGGAAAAATCTTTACCTACTTCTTTTGTATATGGAACTGTTTCGAATAAAGATCGACATTAGGTCAGTAAATTTTACATGAATTTTAAAGCTGCATTAAGTTTACCAAATTTCTGAATTTCTTTTGATTTTCTAAAAATATATTTTTTTAAAAGTAGATATCTTCTAACCACGATCCGTGACATTCATTTTCTAAAATTTCATTTCTTTTAGCTGTAAATAAACGGAATCCTCTGACCGGTTGGTCAGTGTTCTACGATGGTAATTATGAGCTTGGAGCATGCGCACGGATGTACGGAAAAGCCTTGAATCGAAAGTGAAACATGACAGATTGCATTAATTGTCCTTCATTGATATTCAGATGTATTTGAAATGATGATATTTATCCCTTACTAAGTCACAAATGACAAATTCAACGAAGTTCTGTGTTTAATTTATCGTATTTCACCGTTTTGAAAGTTGTGTTTAAATGACCCGGGTTTTGATGACGTAACCATGTTCTAATATTAGATCCCAAATGCTGCATCTCGCTTGGTAAATACTTTAATTTCTGCATTTATTTGAGCTTTTATCGTTGAACCAAATATAACATTGTTCATTAGGAACATCATTTGTTAGATTAGCACTGTTTTTTTTTTTTCTTTGGAAAACTTAATGCAGCTTTAAATATGTTTGAATGACTTTGTTTAAATATTGAGTTTTTTTTTCAATTATGGGTAGGTAAATATTACTTGTCTTTTATCCTTTACCAATTTTTCAAGATATAAAAGTTTATAGCTCACAATTTTGTGAAAACTGTAAATTGAAATTGAAATTTTAAAGAAGTACCTTACCATATGTCAAACATTTATATAAGTTTAATTGTCATATATATAATTTGTAAGGCATGTAAAGTTTAAATAAGATCTTTATCCCAAACCAGCTGTAAATTTTACTAGGTCCTTGTCTGCAATTAAGTATATTGAAAGTTTCAGGAACAGTTTAAGTAATTTTGTTATTTGTTCGTTTGTGAAATGAAAATGTTGGAGTCATGAAAAAGATAAATAACCGGATTAACAACGGAAGTGATCAGCCTTTTTTATCAATAACCAAATCTTTGTTCCTGGTCAATCATTTTCTCAATTGTTTTTATAATATTCCTGCAATACACAATGAAATGATAATTATACATAATTTTTAGTTCATGTGCTCTAAATTAAACTGTTTATTTTCATTGAAAATATAGGGTTGACGTCTGATTTATTATTGCATCTTGGGTGCTTTGCAATGTACTTAGAGATTCATGCAATGTTCTAAATTTGTATCTGATGTTCTTACCGAGTAGCATTTTCTCATGTTTATCAATGTTAATACTTTTTATCCTTTATACCTTCTCATTACATCTATATATAAACTTTGAGAAACTTTTTTTTCAAAAATGTGTAGTTCTGTGTTCTTATTTAAGTTAAGAATGTTTAATTATATACGTTTTCTTAGTCTGACAAATTAACAATGATGACTATTTTAACCCATACATTTATTTTTAAAAAAGTATTATTATAATTTTTTTAAATGCCTTGCTTATAATTCACAAAATCCTTAATCTTATAAAAGTGTCTCTTGAAAGTGTTCCGCAAATACGTTTGTAATACATAAGATAATTGACATTTTCATAACAATAATTAGCAGAAAGAATTATGTAAAATTTTAATTTCAAATATCAGTTTATAAACTAATTGATTGGTAAAACAAGATTTAGGATTTTAAAGTAAGTTGTAATGAACAACGACCGTAAATGAATCTTAGGGTCTATGTTTTACAAAAGCAACATTTCATAACATTGTCATAGCATTCGATCCAGTGCGTGTACAAAGAAATTGAATTCTGATTATATTTAAAATCAGGTACCCCAATATATATGTGTTTGTTTTTTAACCTTTTTCCTTGATTCTTGATGCTATTGCAATGTAACTTCTTCGCAGATGATGATATCTTTTTTCTTATTCTCCTCTATGAATATTTAAATCTGCATCAAAAATATTTTAATCAGAAACATCTTTTAACTTTTAAAAATAAACCTATTCATCATCCATTGTACTAGTTACACGACTCATCTTCTATCTTCGTTGCGTTTTTATTGCTATCAATATTGGCAGGCAATACACAAACTCAAGCACGCACGCACACACACACACACACATATATATATATAAAGAAAAGGTATACAGTTTGTAGGTTTTGATTTTATGTTAATCAATATTATCTTGTTTTTGTTGTTAATGTAAAGTCAAGAAGACACGAAGCATCGAGAGGGAAGACAGGAATATACTGGAAAATGGTTACCTATTTTCCTTTTATAGAGTTTAGTTGACAAATCGATATAAACAAATCCATCATATCTGACAAAAACGGAAATTAAAGAAGTATACTTTTTGAAAACTGTTATGTTCAATTTTTTATTAAAATCTAAAATAGTACATATTCATAACTAAAAAAGGTATATGGGAATTGAAAACAAGTACATAATAACAATTTATGAGAAAAATAAACAAACCAAGATATGATCAATAAAATTGAAACCACTGATTATAACACATTAACTCTGGACTTAGTTAGTGTCCAGTGGTGTTTAAAATAAATTGTTTCTTTGAAAAGACTTTGTTTATTTTTTATTTCGATATGTTCAAAGTGTACTTTGAAAAATCAGCCTACATTTGACAGTTTATAGCCTTGAATTATATTATTTATCGAAAAAACATAATAATTAACTTGAAAAAAACTTGAATATAATTGATAATGAAATATTTTTCATTTCCTTTTTTAAATGTTATGAATTGCTGAACAATGCAAACTTTGATTTGAAAAATGACATATATCCATTATTGTGATTACAATATGACATATTCTCCTGAGCCTGTATACAATAAATTTAATCATCTGCAATGGTTGTCTACCACATATAATAACAAGCTACCATTTCTTAATTCGAAGATTGTAGGTTTAGGATTTGTTCCCAAAAAACATCTCCCCGCAAGATGACAGATAATTGCATTTTGTGTAAGAAGATTATAGCTTAAGTGATACCGTAATAGACCATGACCTACACTTTGCTCCAAAAACCTGTTAATGATTTCCAATACACAAGACAACTGTGTTATTATCGCTCCTTATAAAAGATTCTAGACCGAGAACGAAACAATTGCTCGTCGATTCATAAAGGTCACACGTTTATGTTTAAAGTTATTATCTTCTTGTAGGAGCATACACTGTGAAATAATGTTAACAAGATACTGAATCAGGGAAAATGCTGATAAATTAACTTTGTCAAGAAATGTCATATTTCCTTTGGGAATGTGATAAATCTCTAGATGTTAAGTAAAATCATTGATTTCTATATATTGTAGACAAATGACCCGGGGAAAACATAATTTATCATGAGTATCTTTATTTAAAGTTTCACTGTCTTCAATGGACATAATTAAAACAAGTATCTATATGTACTTCAAAACGTGTATGATTATTTGTGCTTTTTCCTTTTTCCGTTTTATAATCAATCCATTGTGATTTATAGTTTTCTTATTTAATACACAGTATAAAACTATAACAAAAAAAACTTTAGGAACTAAAAAAATTAAATGCCATCTAAAACAAAATGTAGATGGTCGATTTTTAGCTTTGAATAAGAAGACAAATATTTCGGATTCCTTTCTAGTATTATTACACTTTACTTCCGGATATTTTGAAATGTACGAACAAGTACTGTGACGGGTGTTGCTCTTTAGACAATAGGCGCTTACCCTTTCCAAAGCAACCCCTTACTATCTTGATGAAAGTTCACGTGTGTAACTGAACTGGCCAGATTAATGGCTAAGAGAAACACCATGATAACCAGAACAATAAAAAAAAACAAGCCAAAAGTGTCCTTTTAAAAAATAAATAACGAGAAAGAATAAGGTTTTTGAACAATAGGTTTTGCTTTAGTATTTACAAGACGACATTATTATTTTTAGATTTGATATTGACGTATATTTTATTTAAAAAAGTCATATTTAAGAGGCTTTCTTTTGACTAAAATAAAAATAATTAACAAAGTTAAGATATTAACTTATCTTGGAAAATACGTAAAGATTGGTTATAAATTGTCTGGGCACGTATTGATGTTATTTATTCAAGTTACCTAGCGACCAGGTATTTCTAGAAAACTTTATCCTAAAACAGGCTCAAGCCTCAAGTCAAAACCACACTCCATAATAAATGATAATAATCTCTTATATCAATATTCTATTTTTGTGACTAATAATAATAATAATAATAATAATGAAGCAAAGACTTTGAGGATGACATTTACATGCAAAGTTTGTTGGTTCATTGATATGTTAACTCGGGCTTTTTTATTATTACTTTTCATTGATCGTACTCATATATATCACTGGTTATAATAGTGAGATGGTTGAAGTTTTTTAAATATATCATAATTAACCAAAATGTTTCTAAGTGGTCTTAATGTGTGTCTTTACTTGTCTTGTTATTTGAGTTTTATCATGCACTTGTGTTTTTTGTTTCGCTGATGGTTGTAGGCAAGTACATTTTTCCTTCTAGTTTTATATATATTTTCTTATTTTGTTTTGTGTATTATATATTCGGGTCTAGTATCTTTTATTGAGAATTTACTTCACTGACATGTATATAACTTATCGTGCACTACCTGTTATAAGTAGATTTTGTATATGTTTTTCTAATTATGTTATATAGATTCATAACATCAAGCAAGAAATTGATGCCGGTGATCTATTGTGAAGCACATTTATACAAGATACAAGACCAAAAGTTAATTAATGTTGAAACACTGTGAAAAACAATTTTAAGATAACTTTATTTCTGTTCCCATTTATCATTCAAACTAATGCTTATACATGCATATTGAAAATTGTCACTGGATATAGCGAACAACATCAGACAAAAAACAGTATGTTTTGAAATTGTAATAAAGTAGACAAATATGACGTTTTAAAATGAGACAAAGTTTATATAGCCAAGCAAAAAGGAAGTATTTATAAATTTAACTTTTCAATTACAAAGAAGTTTCTCTGATAGCATTATAAGACCTAGCTTGTGACGAATTAGTCGTTAAATGTTCTCTTTCATTTCGAACAAACCTAATACTATAGGGCGAAGGTGAACGGTTGTCATAACCTACTGGTCTCTGCATCATAAGTGCATCCTCGTAAGAAGGCGGTGATTCATGTATGGTTGAATTACTAGCGTTATTTATCAAATTCGGTGACGATCTAGCTTCGGACATGTTGTGACAAAAGGAAGACATTTCAGTAATATTTGCATTACAATTTGAACTTGAGTTCGAGGCACCAACTGAAGACGCTTCAGTTTCGTTACTGACATTGCCAGATGTGTTGTCTTTTCTGTTGAAAGATCTTATTCTACAAGACGTGCATTGGACGTCCGAGGATTTACAGAAACTAAGAACTCCTGTGGTGATTGAGGGGAATCAGAAAGTACATTGTCAGTGGAATAGCCTTCTCTATTACCTATTGTAAACATTCTACGCGCTTTTCTGCGTGGACGGTTTGCATATATATCATTTTGCATATCTTGAGCACTATTATTCTGAATAACTAAACTTCCATTTATTACTGAATAACTATGGCACCTTGGTATCGAAGGATGAAGTGACCCTGAAGAAAATCGGGTAATAACTCCTTTTTTAGCAACTGATGAAAGTGAGCTTAAAGTTACACTTCTTGTTGCACCATATGTCGGCGATGTGACATTGCCGTTGGCATCTGGTATACCGTATGTTCTACCAGATTCCATTAATAAAGCTGCCGAATAGCTTGGAACTATTGCATAATTGTTTCTAATCGTCAATTCAAAATCTGAACTTCCCATTGTATTTACTCTTGATATATTCCTTGAATAAGGCTCCAATTCATCGTCGTAATTAGTTCCAAATAATTTATGAACATGGTAATGCACATATGCTGTTTTGAATTCTATAATAACACGTAATGGCCAAGACATTAAAAGAAAAGAAGCTATCCAAAATATAACGTGAGAAACATACCATGGTAAATTGTCTGGATCTGCAAAAGCTATCATATATTCTCTGAAACTAACATTTAATAAATCCATTCCTTCTCTTGTTTCCATATAATCATCTCTACGTTCATTTTCAGTGAAAAATCTATGCCTTTGTTCATCAAATTCAATTTCAGACTCTCTATTAGCAAAAGAAAATCCTTTACTAAATCTAATTTTTGTAGCTGGATATTCTTCTAATCCGTGTAATGCAGCAGACATATCTTTCACGCCACATTGCGTAAAATTAAAAGCGGACGAAGCTGTGTGAGAATTGATTCTCTCATAATACACTTGGGTTGTCATAAATGCATCCCCATTTCGATAACGTGTTACCTGGCGAGTCTTTCTTACATAGTGATAACATAAAGCTTTCCACCATACGATTGGAATGTTTTCCCGCATTTGAGCTATTTTGTCGTATACAGTATGAACATCTACTTTGTGTTGAAGTTCTATTCTAGTATGGCTATGCCAGCATTCTACTAAATAAACAAGATAAAGCATTATCACAAATGCGACAGGTATATAAATGTATCCATCCTCACATGGACTTGATTTGGTAACAGTAGCATCTGATAAACGAGTACCGTAGTAGTTAATGACAACTGTAGATATTATAGCCATCCGGCACCACACAATGGCAACAAGGCATCCGCATATGAGAATTGTTAAGATAAGGCATTTCCAATGAGCATCTCGCCGTAATGAACCACAGAATGATTGCTTAATAGGTTTTTGCTAAAAATAGAAAGAAAAGATTTTATATAGTTTTTCAATGATATTCCTTACACTTAAACGACTAAACAATCGAGTTAGATAGATTAAATACATAACGTATTTAAAAAAAAAAGTTTTTTATCGTGTAATAACATTAAAGATCTTTCGTCGTATTAATAGATGGGCCGCTATTGAAGCTGTTAAGTGTTTTATTGTTAATAAGTTCATAATAAGTTAATAGATTGATAATAAGTTAAACTTAGTTTAAGTAAAAAGTGATGCAAGTGTTACAAATCTCCTCGTATTGAAAATGACCTTTAAAGCATTTAAATATGTAAAGCATCTATGAAAAAAGTAATATAAGGAAGCTTAAAAATTCTTTTAATAAAATTGAACGTTAATTATAGATTTAATATCGTCAAAAAATTGCCATCTAAAATCCGTGTATCATGTTGAACGTTAATTATAGATTTAAACTCGTCAAAAAATTTCCATGTAAAATCCGTGTATCATGTTTCAAAAAATTATGTTCAGAAAGGAACGTGTCTGAATGATGTTTGAATTATCAAAGGGCGATAATACTGTGAATATGATAGGACTGGTGATAAACACGAACTTGTTTAAGATATTAGAATACCATCCCCAGTTCTTGTATAACGTTTATACTATTGATCAGAAATGAAATTGCTAGAGCGCTGTGTAACATACGAACGAACGAACGTTTACAAGTACATACGTACGTCATCACGATTGAACGTAATGCGCTCGTTCATATGAGTCAAAATCTATATAACCATGCTTAAAACTTGGTTTGCAAGGGTATAATAAGCTTGCAGGCTTCAAAAAGTAGTTTTTTTTATTTTAGAATGAAATTCTAATCTAATTTAGAAAAAAAAACGGATAATAATGATATTGCTTGAAGTTTCATTTGTTGAAATGCTTGAAATGAACATTATGTGACATGTAGATTTCCCAGTTATGCATAATACGGCTATTACAGTAAATCAAACAGACATTCAAGAAAAGCAATCCAATTACGTTCAATCTAATGGGAACCTGCCGCTCATAATATGTAAAGACAGCAAATTGATTTCTAATATAAAATAACTATGCTGCTATTGCAGTATCTCTCCTTGAACATCGTCACAGTTATCGTTCTTGAATTTTATCTTTTTATTTCAAGTATCATTAGGTTTTAAAAAGTTCGCTGATAACGCAAAGCAATGACGTAGTTTATCTTCTTAATTAAAGCCACAGTTTCATATTAAGAATTTTCTAGTATTGATTTTAAAGTGAAACATTCGTAATTAAATTGCTTTGTTATACGTTGCATCCGTTTATGTGGTTTTTTTTTTTTTTTTTTTATGTCTTATAGGTACACTTTTAACTTGAACGAAGATAATTTGTATGGATTCTAATTGGCTTTGTTGACTGATTAAAGCTTCAGGTTTATTACCTTAATCTCAATCATCAAAGTTTGTTTTTCCATGTTATTTAATTATTATCGATCAAAATGAGAAAAAAAAAGATTAACTCTAAACAAATGTGTATGTTTTGTTCACATTCATTAAAGAACAATTCTATTTTTTTTTTTTTTTTTTTTTTTTTTTTTTTTTAAAGTTAGTTAAAAACCAAAACATAAATTATGCAACAAAAGTCTATTAATCTGTGGTTTATTTAATGTGTTAGTCTAGTGTATCGACGTTTTTATAGACGCTGCTTGTTTATTCTCTCTCTCTCTCTCTCTCTCTCTCTCTCTCTCTCTCTCTCTCTCTCTCTCTCTCTCTCTCTCTCTCCATATTAATACTTAATGTACTTCATGTAAAATGTTACCTTACACTTTGTTGATATTGTCTATATATCACTGTCAGTTATATTCTTTTAAATGTATGTGGAATAGAGAACATGAAATATACAAAGTCATTTTGAACACTTTTTACCACATTTTTGCGTCCTGCAAGTAAAACAAGATCTTCTCTCTAGTCATTAATACCTCCACTAAGTAGGAGTGGAATGGAGTGGGGTAGTGGTGTTTACGCCCAGTTATGATTCTTTGACTTATGTCAAGTCGGTCAGTTATGCGATGATGGAGGAAACCGGAGTTCCCCGAGAAAACCACCGACGTTCGGCAAACAAACTGACAAACGTCTCTACTAAGTAGGCTATTCAGACACATTTTAGACACAATATTTGCGTTACGTAGGACACATAATACAACAAAAACCGTCAATCAATTCGAACCCCTATACTTTAATTTGGTTACTTTGCATTCCATAACGAATTTTTGTGCAAAGCATAGCAATTTTATCAAATCTGCTTTAAAAATGTATTTGTATCATAGTAGTAAAATTCCGATTTGTTAAGTGTTGCATAGGACATAATTTAAAAATCCGTTGCTAAGCAACGCCTTTGTTAAAAGAATGTTTACATTTGTTTAAGTTAAAGAGTTGCAACGCAGTCATAAAATACAGAGTGTGAAACAGTTCCGAAATCGAGGTGATTTATCAAAATACGAGCGTTTGACAGCATGATTAAAACATCTGCCTTGCTTTTGCGCATTAGCCACTACAAAGTATTTGAAGAAACTTCTGTTCGTATTTTCTTGAAATTTTATCTCGTCTTTTATAAGCCTGTTGATCAAAGATCAATTCAACAAGAAACTGATTTATAAGCACTCAACTCCCTAAAGACAGTTTTTAAAATTACAGGTTTAGCGAGACTAACTGTTAACTAGAACTTAACATTTGTATCTGATTTGGTTGCACAGTGTCATTGTCACTTTAAGAATATTGAAATCAATATCGTAAACATTGTAATTTTGTAGTTTTGATTTTTTTCTTCTTGATTGAACTGATTTTTATTATATCTTACACTCAATTCAGCAATGCTATTTGAATAATTATATAGTGACATTTTACCATTAAATGTGGCATAGTTGTTTCCTGTGTATATACATATGGCATATTTCTTTTAAAAATAAAAGCGCCCTTAGTGATCGAGTTATCAAAGCGCGCTAAAGAGTCACAATTTAAATCACCTCCTAGGCTCGAATTCCACTCGAGCCAATCTTGGTGTAATAAACTTGTTCAGTTTAATTGCTGAAGGTCTGTAGTTTATTCCGGACACTCTGGCTTCCTCCACAAAACTAAAACTGACCCCGTCTCGATAAAAGTAACAACAAATGGGTGTACAGCACCATTTCTCCACTCTGGGAAATAAAATGTATTCATGAATTAAACACCATTTGCAGATCACGAGTATTCAAACTACTAGATATATCGTAAAGCTGAACAAGTGCTTAGATAATATTGAAGGGTCATTGTAACACACTGAGTATTCATTCTGTAATTGAACAAATATAATTATGGGTTATCCAACTCAATGTCCTAACTTATTATTTCTTGTGACGTCAGTTAACATATGAAAATTGTCATTGATTTTCTCACAGGGATTTTTATTCATCGTTCGTTAAATTATTAAAATTATCTATTTTTGAATTTATATTTGACATTCTAAAAGTACTTTTTCGATCAAAACAGAAAAAATATTTTAAATGCTTAATTAGTTCTTCGTTACTAAAACTGCGATAGTGTCGACTCAATCCACTCATTGAGGTATATGTATAAGGCTGACTATTTTTATCTAGAATGTAATCTCATAAAAAGGAGAATTTGAAATAAATTTGATCTTTATATAGGGTGAAAGGTACGCCAGCTGGGTGTACTACAATGTACTATGATGTACGTACATGTATATCCCGAGCAAAGCTAGGAGCAGAAGCAGTACCTGTTGTATCTTCTGACATTTTTATTGTCAATAATTTAATTTTATAATTTAAATTTTTGAAATTGTAAACGTAACAAATAATACCAACTTTTTCTATTTTCCTTCTTTCTTTAAAGAAACCAAGTGAAATAAATACTAAAATTATTAAGAGAATTTAATTTCATTAAATAAAATTTAAATTTAAAAAAATAATAAATTAAAAAACCAAACAAACTCGATAGAAATGTGACATGTGAAATAAAAGTGTTGATACAATTGGGGAAATCAATAGAAAATTTGATAGACGCAATTCAATTTATACAATGGTCACAAAAACACAAGGGTTCGACTTAAGAAAGATTTTGTCATCAATCTTAAAGGGATTTGTAAACCTGAAACAGGGATAAAAGCGATTACATGTGTCACCTTGTAACGCCCAACTATTGGACAATGGTTGAAAGATTGAAAGATTTTTTTTCGATTGACTTTATAATTGTTTTCTACAAGCTACAAATAAAGGGGCTAAATATTTCATCTTTCAATATTTAAAATAGCTAATATTTTGTACTAGTGAACCCTTGTTAGACTCGCTAGTTCATAGCCTCATAACTTCAGTATATATAGAACGCGCAGTTTTGTGACGTAACAACTAAGGGTGCAGGAATACACAAAAAAAATGTAAACAGATGTCGGGGGGTTTACTGATCTATTTATAAAAATACATGTCAAAGCATCTGTTAATGATTATACATAGACATCGCATATATTATGGTGAGAACACAATGTACTTATGCATAATAAATAAAATAGCATATTTTATTCTGCATATATTGTAATAAAATATTGGTTAAACTTGGAACAATTTTTTGTTTTTAAAAATTAAAACACATGTACAATGAGTCTGTAAAAAGTCTAACTGGAGTCTAATCCTTTTACCGGTATTGCCAAATGTTTACCACAAGAAGACGATGAAATAAACACACACACACACACACACACACACACACACACACACACACACGAATTATTCCATGTTCGTCAGTTTGTCAATCAATAAACTCCGAACACATCAGTTACTGACATTATAAATACGTACAAAAAAGTCACTCTGCAAAATATTTACATACTCTATTTTCACTGGACATATCGATGATACTTAACTGAAATTGCGGCTTTAAATCACACTCTTGAGAAACATAGTTACGACTTGATCAATGAAGTTCGCTTATCGGGAAAATAAACGTTGTTTAGTGCTTTATTACAAAACAAGATACATCCGACATATCAACATATTGTTATTACACATTCGCAAAGAATTCATGTAAAAACATGAATGATTCTGTATTTAGCTTTTTGCAAGTTTGATAATAAATCTATTTAAAAGCGCGTCCTGTTGCTATTGAATTGATTTTGTTGTTCATCTTTTTCTTCACTTTTAACAAAAGCTAATTGTAATATTTTGGTTATTATTTCATAAACTTTCATTCAGAAATATAAATACATAAAGCACGATCATGAATATAAATGGATGTTTACAAATAATGCGACACTTACAAGACAAAAATGCCAAGTACGTATTAACAATGCATATTTATTTCCACTTATCATGACATTAAGCAGGTAACACGTGTAATGTATTATGCACGGGTATCAATCCCTACCATTATTTTGCTGTTTTGTCATAAAAACTCATGCAATGTCTCAATAATTTTATAAAAAATAGCCTTTATGCATATTTCAAAATAATTAGATTAACACGTATATAATTATGTTGCAAGTCACATTTCACTTTTCTTTTTAAATCAAGATATTAACAAGTGCTAGTCATGATTTTTCTGCATATATAATGTAAATCATACAGTGTATATAGCTTAAGAGTTTATGTCACATATAGAGAAATGGTTCAGTGTGGTAATATTTTGATGTACCATATACATCTGTTTTACTCTTATGCATAAATCTGCCTAAAAGCTACACATAAATGACTGATGTACGTACAGAAACAATTTATTTTCTTTTTTGTATGATTCAATTCCAGATTTTCGATAAACCAAACTCATTCAAACTCTACAGGAACAATGCTTTAATCGATAACCATATTTGCTTTGCTCAAATGGGAATTACACATTGTGACATATTGCTCAATAGGTATTGAAGCGTATATGAAATTGATTGAATATATATATATATATATATATATATATATATATATATATATATATATATATATATATATATATATAACGTGTTGCACATACATCTGAAAATGCTTTTTTTTGTCAATTCGGGAAACGTTCAAATAGTTCAAATATTTTCTGGTTATGTTTTATATTGGAATGTTTTGTATTCCGTATGTATTGTACGGTCCATTTACGGGAAAAACACCATTGTTTACACACCGGAAACATATAACAAGCAAGCAATTAAACTATATCGTACGTTGCATCCAGCATCGGTTTTAACAAAGGAGACAACATCCATAAAATTTATATTCTCTCTCTCTCTCTCTCTCTCTCTCTCTCTCTCTCTCTCTCTCTCTCTCTTACGTGCATGCATAAGCAACAGACAACATATTTTTTTAAAATCTTTTCTCTCCTTATGTACTCTAGCATACGCTACATACACATTGTCCAAAGTTTGTCAATGATTATCCTACGCCTCATTCTCAGTTGCTTTGCTACATGCCGTAGGTATTTGTTTTACGATTCACTATTAGATGTTTCTTTTTTTTTATTACATGCATCAAGAGCTATTAAGATTGGCTCAAATGATACGGAAATGAAGGTTTCAATATATCATCTATTTCATACATACGAGATTTATTTTATCGAAAATCGTTTAATTCTTGTAAAAATATAGGTGATGTATTTTCGCCAAATATGTTCTGTAACTGTTCTAAATCTTCTGAATTTCATAAAATAAAAAACTTTTCGTCATCAAATGTCGCAAGTCATTTTGTTTTTTCGTTTTTTTTATTCGAGTTGTAATTCATTCATAGACATTTTTCTCGATTTACTCTCTGTAAGACTACCAGCAAAATAAACACTTTTTATAAAAGCGTATTAGATATAAAAAATTTTACTAATTTACAAAACTGCACATTACAACCAATTAGCAAAACAATACAGTTTGTCGTGACTATAAATTAAAAAAAAACGTATCAGTTTTAGTTTTTTCTCGAACAGTATTATATTATACATATTATCATAAGTTTTAATACAACATTTTAGTAGTTGTACTGATATTAATAATTCAACCAATGTAAAACAAAATTTTTAACATTCTGAACGTTACAGGGACAACATTCTACAAAATCATAACATTTAGCTTGACATATATTTAATGAGTTATATAATTTAAGTTCGTTTCATTTTTCGATTGACAAACAATTTATTACTTTCCTGATTTATAGAAAACCTGTCCAACAAATCACATTGAACTGTTTTCTATTCCAGAGAAACTTTAGAAAATTGCCATTTTTTAATTGACAAATTGAAAACAGTGTAAATAGATGCATTAATCTTAAAATCGCAGAAATGTCGTTAAAATATACTCGATCAAAGATTTGACATTTTAACAATTTCTTTGAGACAACGTGTATTTACACTGTTTGTAAACTTAATTTTTCGATTCTGTTCTATTTTATTGCATTCAGTAGCTGATAAAAAGATTATACTTTGTAGCTAAAAAGCATGTGCATAGTTATAGATCTATGCGAAGGTCATTCAAAGTGAAGCAATAAAACAAGAAAAAAATAAGCATAAATAAAGACCACTGTAACTCTACATAATGAACAGTTCAGTGATCTATATGATGTCCAGTAGTATTGTTAAAACACTCACTGAAGGCCATAATCATCGATCCCGGTTATTTAAATGGTCTTTTTCATGTACAACCATCATACAACTACCCTGGCATAAACATGTATGTGTTGTTTCATTTCATTTATGAGTTTCTTCTTGAAATTGGAGAACCTTGCTCTATGAAAAGAAAAATTAGTGTCCACGTGTATATGTATGCGTTCAGAATGATAATATATATGCCTTATTTAGTTTTTAAGGTTATTTCACTAAATTAATGTATAACACTGGTCACCATGGAAACCTTTCTACCAGACAGAATATACAACAGAATATTGCACACACATTTCGAATTTTGAAAACATTATTATGAGAGAAGGTGAAATAAATAATGGAGAAAAAAAATGGACCATCCACGCACGAAAAAGTAACCTTATCCTCGGTGGTTTTCTTTTCATTTGATGTGTGACACTTATTACCTCAAGAAAGAATTTTTACCATTAAAATGCGTTATCTTATGCACTTTTATGCAAAACCCCATATAAGCTAGATAATAAGTGTGTTTATAATTGATAAGGTTATATCTTTAAGACATAAAGGTCCATGTTATGTTAGTCTATTGAGGCAATTTTGCATAGGAAATGTTAAAAGAATGCGTGGAGTAACGAATAATGTTCAAGCTTCACGTAAATGCCGTGCATTAAAGAAGTTATATATTTTCGTTTTACGGTTCCCTTAGTACATCAACAAGTTCTTTTTCGTGATCGTAGATAATACTGTTTACTCCCTAAAGACAAATTTTCTACTTTACAAAAACTAAAATGCGACTCTTTTCAATTGACATATTGACATAGTGTAACTGGATACATTTAAATTCAGAAACAGAATGACACTCTTGGGAACAAACTTTCAGAAATTCATAGTAATTTAATATCTGCTTATACCGCATAAAGATATTAGAATAATTTGCCAGCACATCATAGTTACATAAGGAAATATTATGTTTACTGAGTTTTCCTGAAAAATTGAAAATAATAATAATAATAATAATAATAATAATAATAATAATAAAAATAATCAAAAAAATAAAAAAAACAATATTTTATTTTGATTTGATATGTTTTTTAGACCCAAAGCCGGGAAAAATATTGACCAAATTGAAAAAAAAATTAAACTATGAACGTTTAAAGAAAGAAACTTGTTGTTGTTGTTGTTTTTCAATTAAGGAAACACTAGCAGCTCAGATTTGGACCCGGATTAAGAATATCAAAATGTATTTATGTTTGACGCCTAGATCGGAATATCGTCTTGAAGATTCGACGTTAAAGGGAAATACGAAAAGCCTTTGTTCGCTTCCTGTTTTTCATACCTGTTTAATTTCTGTGACAAAGATTGTTTAGACTTATAGAACACAAATACCAGTTGAATTTTGATGTGCCAGATGTGCACATTTCGAAAATTCATTCCTCATCAGTGACACTAAGACCGAAAAGTTTGATAATAAAAAACATAAGCCAAACATTTGGAAATTAATGAATAGGGTTAGGATGTGACAGTAATCTTTTGATAAACAAAGGACAGTTGTTGTTGTTGTTGCTGTAATGTTTAACGTCGCATCAGCAATTTTACAGCTATTCTTGACAAGAGCAAGGTTATAAATCTCTATGGATTAATCTAAGAAGACCGTTGCGTGATATGTGCAAGTGTGTATTGTGGTCTGCCGTGTACTATCGCGCACTTAAGACAACTTCCGGTGAGGTGAAAACTTACCGAGACAGTATGCCGCAGACAAGCATACCACACCTTAATCCATTATTCTGGCACCTGGTAAACCAGACAACACAGTCACATTAAAGTCGTATGTATGACCCGGTTCGCACCAACAATCTCCTGCTCTCGAGGCTGACGCGATAACACTGAGCCATGGTCTTAAAGGACAGTAAAAACGGTAATTTGCAGAGACGATACAGAGCAAATCATATTCACCTGGTCCCAGTTTCACACTCATTCTCTCAAATGAGTACACACTCAATTCAAATTAGGAAATATTTCAATGTTAATTTTTAAGACATTACACAATTAAAATTGACTATCTTATGTTAAATTTAAATTGCTTAGTGTAGTTTTCTTGAACAAAACAAACCATAGTCTTATAAAACTTAAAATCTATAAAATACTGATGAGAGAAACATATGTATATTTGAGTAAATATTTGAGTGAAACTGGGGCCAGGTCCTCACATTACCATATTTAATATATTAAGATGAATATCGTTTGTATATTTCATCTGCATATATATATAATTCGAGAAATAAAGAACTTGACTTTGAAGAAATACGTAAACATCATAAACAGTTCTCAAATATTACAGCGATATAGAGAGAAGTTCCTTTACGTTTATTATTTAAGAGAGAGGAGAGAGGGCTGTGTAAATGAAGCTGCTAAATTCTTTAAACCTATATATCAAGGAGCAATGATAAACTACTCTCATTCATCAATAGCATCAATAAATTGCATTTAAGTTACATCTTAAGAATAAGATTAAGGAGAGCTAATGTTATAATAACCATTTTCAAATTTCAATGCTAAAAGCAATCATTAAAAAGAAATGAAAATTCTACCCTGTTCAGTGATTCTAAACAAACTTGTAATTTATCAAGATTATATTTGCTCACAACAAATATAAAAGTATATAATTTCAAAGAATCGCCGGGAAGATTTGTTAAGCAATGAATGAAATTGATCAGAAGCCTTGTTAGAGTTATGTGTCGCCATTCAGAATAGCAATTGTCTGCACCGTTTTCTAGACACATACATAAATTGGTTGGTATAGAATATGTCAGCACCGAGAATGAAATTTATTGTTACATACTATCAAGAATTCCTAACAACCGAATGGCAAATATCTTGCATCTGACAGATATACATTATGTACTAATAGCAACGGTTTATGGTAAGCTGTTGGGTTTTAGAAAATGGAACAGAATACATTTATAAAATATTAATCTTAAACGAATGAATTACTTGATTCCAAATTAAATGCTGTATGGTGTGTACACATAAAAATGCTATATGTATCCCGAAGCACTTGAAGTAATAAAATAATCGTTAATGGTATTAATCCTTTAAAGATCATTCCTAATATCTAAGTGCAATTACATAAAGATGGCTTTTAGTGCATATCAAAATTTTGAATTCCGGTGAATTTACGTCAAAATTATAAACATTACATTTTTCTTTTTTTCTTTTCTTTTACTTTCTTTTTATTTTATTTTTTTTAATTTTTTTATTGTGTTATTTCAATTTTTATTTTTTGGTTGTTGTTATTGTCTTTCTAGTTTATTTTCATTTTTGTTTCAATTTTAACTTGCTAGGAACAGAAACTTCATTGTACAACACATTTTAACACACATAGAAGTTTCTGAAAACTGTTGTTTCTCTTATCAACAATCAGATGCATTGTTTTTCACAAACAATTTTAATTTGTTAGATACTCAATCAAACATAATGGATAATAACACGTCGTACTTTGTTTTTCAGAAATAAAAGCTTGTTTTTTGCATCATTTATGACGTTATGATTCCTATGGGACATGTGCGCATACATTCATCTTGATCGAAAATTTAGACAAAAACGGAGATATTTATGTTTGATTTGTCCATCAGTTTTTTTGTAAAGATTATTATCAAAGGACTAAATATATGTATAATAATTTTGATACTTCTCAATACACTATCTAGAGACTAAAAGAGTTGCTAATCATCCGAAATTTGGAGATACAAAAATCTTCGGATTTCCAAGTTACGAATGATAACGTTTAAAACGAAATACTACGCATAACAAAGGATGCACAATTAGATTCTCCAACTAAAAACGCAATCAAAAAAGTTATTTGCGGATCGCTTTTGCCAAATGGAATAAGCCAACTAGCATCTTATTTGTTTATATTAAACAAAACCCTCGCGTATAAGCATTTTGCCATACCAGTTTCAACAAGTTGGTAATTTGTAAAATAATGGTCATCTCAAAGTCCTTAATAATATAAATAAAGACCATCATTTTCATACGGTAGAGAAGTTTATCTTCATTATAATCTCCAAGGAACCATCATATTATCCCATCGTTAAATTTATTCCAATTTGCCTCTGAAAAGATACAGTATACCTAAAAAAGGCGATCGATAGAGTTTAGGGAGTAGATAATTCTCTTTTAAGACTCTTAAAAGATATATCACTTTCATCATTATTTTACCTACTGGTAACAATTAGGGAGAATAATTGTATTATTCCAGGATCAAGACCAATTAATCGTGTGGGTAACTATACAGTCACTACGAATGAAGACAAATGATTCAAAATATAAACTTGATAATTGACGAACTTATTAAGAGCTAGAGAATTATCTTGTCTGATTTTTCAAATTTCAAATCTCTCTCTCTCTCTCTCTCTCTCTCTCTCTCTCTCTCTCTCACAAACACACACACACACACACACACACACACACACACACACGCGCGTATTTACATTCCAATCCACTTGTATCACACGATCTATTGCAAGACTATACGCGATTTAAGCATGCTTTATTCTGGCTTATATCAATCTTGCTGTAGACCTGAAAAAACCTGAAATTACTATCCTTAAGTTATCAACTTTTTTGCAATAGACAAGAGATAAATTCAAGAAAATTGAGTAGTGGTTGCTGTTCTGTAAAACCTGTATTTTTTGAAAAATTTTAATGAAAAATGGCATAAAAAATTGCACATAAAGCACATAAAAATACTTTCAAATGCGTTATTTTATAACTCCAAATCTAGCACATGGCAGTTGTAAAGCAGAGGTTTTTTTTATATCATAATCTATGATTCTTGTCACGTATTACTCACGATATTAAATGTTCTGACCCTTTCATGATACATTTGTGTATCACTTTCATACTGCGAACTTAATTATAGCTTATTAAACGTATAAGTTGATTGACTATATTGGTCCTTAATTCTTTAAAGTGTTATGACAAAACAGTTTTTTATTTCCAAAAAACGCAAAAGAATGTTATATAAAAATAATTTGATATTAGGAAAATGCATAGATTTGTCATGTAATACGTTTTAGTCGCAATGAAATACGCACGTAATGGAGCAGGAAACAAATTGAAAAGAAGGTCACATTACTGTACTTCTTGTGCTCCGGGTCTTCATAAAGTAGCACGTTACAGATGTTTATTTGATTTTAACTTTCATGTTTGTGACTTGCTTGTTACATGTTATTGCTTTTACCTCGGTTTATATATATATAACCACTTGTTGGTAAAGTGTCATCTAAACAAAAGCGTTTGTTACTAGTCTGTTCAAACTTTTTTTCGGATTGTTCTACTCACGGTTTATTGATTGTAGCTTCTGGTAAATAAATTTGTTGGTGAAAACATCTATTCATAAGAATATCATGTGAAATGGTCTTTGTGACAGTTTTTTTTAATCAGCATATATCTGTCATTTTAATGCTTTGTAAAACCATCGTCAATAATAATGTATACCGTGTTATAGTTAATGGTTTATAACAACTATGTGATTTACTGAAAAAAAATATGAAAAGGTTAATATAGCTAATTTTAAATAAAACGTATTTTGCAAACACGTTATATTTTCCATTGTTCCTTATTTGCAAAGACAAACTGGTGGTTCGAGTTATGACAAAAAGCAATGTTTAAGTGCATCTGCATTTAATACTTGAGTTGTTTTATGAAATAAAGCGTGAGAAAGTATCATTAGATAACACAAAAGCACATACTTGTCGCCCGCCTAGATTACTTACGCATCAGTGCAAGCCTAGGTGACGTAAGCACCAAAGTTTACAAATACAGTGTTCTTTGATTGTGAACGATTCATACGTTGTATTCAGCGACTTTAATAACTGAATTTGAATAAGTCTTATTGTAGATATCATTTAATAGTACATTAACAGCACTTCTGTACAATAATTCAGTTTGAACATGATGCAGTTTGTTTCATTAGTAGTTGTCTTATACATGAATTTATTAAAGGTTAACTGTTTTTTATGCTTACATAGTAATAGTATGTCATTATGTACGTGTACTGTATATAAGAGTTATATGCCACAGGGGTGTTATTTCTGTCTTTGGAATACATATACTGGTTTCGCGAGAGTGATTGTGTGGCGTAGATGCACGGGTTTTTAGTAGGAAATAAGTTCATTTAAGCCATCACTTTTCAAGTATACTTTCGAATTTTTCTTGTTATTTATTGTTTTTATTATAATAACAATTTTTATTATAATTATCTGTTTTTGTAGATTATTGGTGAAAAAAGACAGACGTTATTAATAATCGTAAATTGATGTTTTCGACAATAAATACTCGAGTCAAATGTGGCGCCTCCCATGTGAGTGTTTGTTATTTATTTTAAAAATATTTCATGTTCGTTTGAGGAATCGAATTAGAACATAATGTGTAATTACAGATGGTCGTTAGAGGATTATATTTTGTTATTTCCGTAGGTAAGAGGAAACCAAAATTAAATGTCAATGAATTTTATTACGAAGGATTTAATTGAGCTTATTTTCACAGAACTTAATTCCACAAAAAATTCTCCCAATAGAATTTTTTCTAAATTGCAAAAACCGTGAAATTTTTACCCAACGAATATGCTTGTTCTTTTTCGTCTTTATTTGCTTGACTGTATTGTTGGTTGCGTTGGCTCTTGTCAACAAACATATGATTGGTCGCATGTACAGATAAAGATTAACGAGTTTAAATGAGATACACTATTTTCAGGACGTTCATTTAAAGAAACCAACAAATAACAAGCAATTTACGGCATTTTTGCCATCAGTCACGTTGAAAGCTTAACTATATAAGGAAACATTTAGTTCCAAAATAGCATTGCAGGAATATTAACATCACTTCTGTACAGATACTTCAGTTTAAACATGATGTCGTTAGTTGTCCTAATACTATATGATAACAGTTGTTCATAGGGGATTGAATTTCGCTATTTTAGTGGGTAAGAAAAAACCACAAAATTTAATGTCAATAAATCAATAAATTATTTTCAAGGCCCTAATAGAGTTTATTTTCTCAAAACTCAATGCAACAAATTTTTCTCCCAATAAAATTTTCTTAATTGCAAAAACCACAAAATTTTAACCCAACGTATGTGTTTGTTATTTTTCGTCTTACGTTGCTTGACTGCTTGACTGTATTGTTGGTTGCGTTAGCTCTTGTCGACAAACATATGATTGGTCGCATGTAAAGATAAAGATTAACGAGTTTAAATGAGATACACTATTTCCAGGATGTTTATTTAAAGAAACCACTAATAACAAGCAATTAACGGCATTTCTGTCATCGGTCACGTAGAATATTATACTATAAATGGAAACATTCAATTCCAAAATAGTATTGTAGGAATATTTTCTTATGTTTTGGGAATTAAAATTAATGATTCGAAATAAATTAATATCGTTTGGTTTTTAAACCTTTTGTATAATGACTGGGGATAAATTATATTTCAATAACAACATAAAAAATATTTATGATGTAAAAGCTTCGGTATATCCAATTTTAATGCTATATCAACTTAATAACTCCGTTGTTCTACAACAAATTTATATATTATTAATACTATATCAAAAACATAAATAAATAAATAAATAAATAAATAAATGATTAACAAATAATAATAATTTTTTTTAAATCATAATAACAAAATTCAACATTTTAAAAAATTGTTTTATAAATTGGCAGTTGTGTTTAAACAAGACATAGAATCGATTAAATTGTTGGAAATACAATATTTTATCATTAAATATACATTTTAATTATTTTTCGTAACAATCCTGGACGCTGACTGTTTACTTAAACGGAAAACATATTTGCTTTCCCGATGCACTAAAAATGTTTACTAGAATCAAACAAAGACTGGTTTTCCCTTTAACCACAAAGGTTATTTCAAGTCTAGCAACGTTTAGATTATTACTTTAACATACATATATAGATCTTTTATTTTGTTATATTTTGGATTCCTATCAACGACTAGAAGACGATAAAACCAATTATGACTGGTTGGGTAGAAATATGCGAATAACAGAAATATAATTTGTGATTGGTTTGATTAAGAATATCCAAAATACTTTTTAAAAAAGAAAAAGAAATAAAGACAGAAATTATGATTGGTTGGATTATAATATAACCAAATAAACATAAAACGATATCTTAGCTTGTAGAGTGCTCGCTTTACATGTGGGAAGACGGGGATCGAACCTCGATCGGATCGAACCAAACCTTCAAAATTGGTAGTGACTGCTCTTTCGCCAAGCACTCGACATTTAGTAAGAAAGTCAAAAGTTCCTTCGGAGATGACATTAATAAACCGATGCCCCGAGTCACAAAGAAAAAGAACCCTCCCTGCACTTTGCCTAAACACACAGCAAAGGTCAATATTTCTGGCACTTTACCTATAGCTGTTGACTTTATAAGTAAAATACTCTTGACTGGGATGTAAGACCCCATTAAATCAATCAGTCAAATAAAACGGAAAACATAAACTTGTAATACTTGGTAAAAACAAAAAAAGCATAACAATTCAAGAACAGGACATATTGAATACCAAATTTACGACATTTTCAATGCATATAAAAAACGATAGTTTTTGGATAGGTAACAGCCACGTGATTATCCAGTTCTTGGGTAAATATCTAAAGGGATAGTTATAAGTGTTTGATTACAATTATTGCAATTATGCCAGTGGTCTGAACTTATGACCAGAGGTCGTTTAGACCACAAAATCTAAGCAGGTACAAGTCTTTTTGTTATGTTTTGTTTTATAGTTTCTCGGTTTCATTGCTAAGTGGACTGAATAAGGCATATAAATAGATTCTATTCAAACATAGACAAAGTAAACACTTGCTTAAACATATATGGCCAAGAAGTGAGACAACACACCCTTTTTGCACTTAATGGTTAACATTGTGTTATAAATTATGAGAGTATTCCTAACAGAAAAAAATGTCTGCAAATCATGCACTTGGGTAGAACAAGAACATGTTAAAACATGATAACAGGCTAACAAGACACGGCAAAAAAGGACAATCTACAAATATGAACCACTTATTCAAACTTTGAAAAACACCGGAGTAAAATTTCTACCAGCAGGCTGTTCGTTTAAATTATTTTATAAACAAAACTAGCATATTGCGATGACAATAATTTCCAGGGGACAATTAAATGAATTATTTTTAAATCTTGATTTACAAAAAGATAATTAATTTAGATATAATGCAGCCCGATAGATATATTTTTTGGCTACGTATATGTATATGTCATAAGCTACGATTCTGTTCCGTGCAACCTATTCAGGGCTTTCGGTTTTGGTTTAAAATTTGCAAATTTTTATTCCATTTTCCACGATTTACAAACAAATTCTCAGAGATAATACCAAAATTATTTATTTGATTCAATTACATTACATTGATCAAAAATAAAAATCCCTTTTTGCTGTAAACAATATGATTTGAAGAAAATTTTCTTTGCGTTTCTAGCTTAATTACCCAGGCTTAAGTGGTTAATTCCAACGTAGTTAATAAACATCATTTTAACACTACCATAATGTTAAATATGATCCGTACATTGATTATTCCTACTGATTGAGTTCAATAAGTCTCGTTCATCACGTACATCTTGTCAGTTCTACATTAGATTTCACGAGTGAATGTGTGTGCCTCTGGTGTAATATTGCTTAAAAACAGAATGGGGATTCGTTTTATTATCAATGTCGTTTCAGACATAATACCCTAGGATCAGAGTGCCTTTACTGTGCATTTTGAATAAAAACATACGTTCATCACGTAATTCATAATGCAATCGATACAGGAGTGTTTTTTTTAAATTCAGGATGGTTTCTTTTAATTATTATTTCCTTCTTCTTTATTCGGTTATCGCTAATTAATCTGTGAGTTTCTTATCTAACAATCATACATAGTAGTATTTTGAAAGGATTTCGTTATAATTCCTTATTAACTAATTTCGAAATTTAGGTTTTGCTATTAGAATGTTTTAAATAAGCGACAGATTCAAGTCACAATAAGTGTTTTCGAGAAGTTCGAGAAGAACCATCTATGAATTTTATAGTTGAAAAACATTTATGTTTCATTTTCTCCATGTGTTTTTTAATCGGTAAATAACTCTTTTGTTTTGTACCAAACTCAAACATGTCTTAATACCCAACTTAAACATGATTCATAAAATGTTTTTATTCATGCTTGAAAGTTTGTTTTGTCATTTTAGCAGCTGGTTTGGTTACTTTGTTATCAATACGCAAGAATAGAATTATTTAACGACTTGGTAAGGTATACCAATAACCAAAAATAAATAAATAAATAGATAAATAAATAAATTAAAAGAACATCGTAACAATAGGATCGGAAAAATTATAATGTTTGATTAAAACACTGATTAAAATTAACAGAAGCATTGTCAAGCTAAAAATATATAGTTGGAAAACTAAAACAAAGAAAACAAAAAGATGAACCATAGATGCCCTAAGAATTGTTAGACAACGCAAAACAATTTAAATTATAAAAGAATGGCGATAATGACACTGTATGATCTATCCAATGTATATTTACAAAGGGAAAAACTGGATTGACACTCTTGCTCCATAGTTTTCTTTATTCTAAAATGCTAACTGACAGTTTGTTTATTCTTGAAAGGGTTACACTATCTGCTTTATAATTTGCCAATAACAACTGCCAACACCAAAAACACTTTTGACGTATCTTCCTTGACAGATTAACCCTATATCTTATTATGTCACAAGGATAAACACGTTACTTGACTCCCAGCTGTTCCGAAAGTAAATTTTGTTCGGTCTAGCGATTACGAAATGAATGATTGTCAAATCCATTAGAAGATATTTAAAATCTCCTACATTTTAAGACTTCTTTGTAATTCCCATGGAACTTATCCCGAACAACCAAAGGCAAAACAAAATAATTAGGTTTCATGGAATACATACATACATACATACATACATACATATATATATATATATATATATATATATATATATATATATATATATATATATATATATATATATATATATATATATCTTAGTTATTAAGCTTTACGCAAAACCGCATTAACGGAATAGCGCTAGAGTTCATGTTACCTTTATGCATTAAATTGAATATTCATGTTCACTTACAGACGGCAAATCAGAAAAAACAGAAAATGATATGTATCAGGTTACTGTGATTAATATGTATAAAAGAAAATTGATATACCAGAAATCTGCTTTTTTAACTTTTCATTAATATGGAAGCATTAGATGAGAGAAGTTATATATAACAAAGAAGATTTTATTCGCAAAACGCCGCAAAATCGGATGACCTGAAAACCAATATTGAGCTCAAGCAGACGCAGACGTCTAGATGTTATGTAAAATTTCGATTTCTAGTTTTCCGAGAACAGTATGTTTTACCGACAGTTAGAGAGAGAGATGATATTCGCTAATGAATTATGTGTGAGTTATATCCCCTTTCGGTTAACTTTGGAATATTTTTTGTTATATTTAGGTTTTTCTTTAGAAATTGCCACTGAAAGTAGATTTCAAACAAACGAAAAAAGACAACAAAAGAACTTACTTTAAAATAGTTTGTTTTCTGTTGTTCAATTTTCGTGGTAAATTGCTAAGAAAAATACAATTCGATTTATTAAAAATTCGTGATTTGTTGCTCAAGGTAATTTGAAATATAAAATTTTACGTTAACACACAAATTAATGAGACAAGGTGTACCCAAAAACATTTCAAATTGGGACAACACGAAAACATGTAAATACAAACCGAAGAAACCGATCTAAAATCGACAAAAGAGGCAAATCGGTAAAATGACACAATGCTTTCCAGTGTTTTGCTACGGGTATTTTACCGAACTTCAGTTATAAAATTTCATTCACGAACGGTGACATCATTCAAAGGAATTTTTTTAAATGGGCTAGCCAGAGATTAAGACAATTTTTTTATATCCAATAATCTGATCATTTAGATTTTAAATAACCCGATACGTAAGCGGAAATACGTAAGCCGACCCGTGCAAAAAAAATTTAAAAAAATTAAGTCGTAATTTCGACATAACTAAGTTAAAATTATGGCATAACTAAGTCAAGATTACGACATGTTTTAATTTTTATTGGTGGCACGTGTTCGGCTTCTGTAAAAAAAAGATATATAACAAAGTAAGAAAACTTTTAGTCATTGATTTTATATAAGCTTTATGATACAAAATCATTTGATACAATGGATAGTTTGAGGCAATCTAGTAAACCAAAACAATCTGATTTTAGTCTAGACTGGGTCTTTTGAACAAATTGCTTGCTCAACAAACGTGCGTTTTATAGACGAAATAAAAGGTTTCATTGATATTTCGAGATAGACACATAATCAATCAAATGAACCAAAACTGACACAGCATGAATTTCTACCAAAGCATACGTAATATCCCTTCTTGATGGATTGGTCTGTAGTTTTTACTTTCTTGTCAGTACAATGGCTTGAATAAATAAAGTTTTGCTCTAAACACTGTAGTATCATATAACAATTTTATAACTATAACATTCAAAATGTTTATATGTTATCATTTATACTTTTTTAATATAAAAGTTATAAAAAATTCAAAAATGTTAAATGTTAATAGTTTTATTTAGTTGTTTCACAGCCAGTGATTCTTTAATTTGGTGTTAATGATAGTGATACCGCCATGTGCAGAATTTTTAATACGTTGAATTCTTACCAAAAGAAGTATTCAAAATTCTGCTTATGGGAATAAGATTGTAACGGTTTCATTTTTTCATCTTCGAGTTGAAGAGCATTGTGACGCGTAAAGAGTAACATTTTACATACAAATATACTGTTCCTTTTTCGAGTGATTGATGTTCAGGCTTTTGAGCTGTCACATATTCTTATTGTAGATTACTGAACACCGACCAAATCAATTTATATAAAATACTTCTGATCCCCCATTTACAATTATATCAGAACCAGTATCCTTTATAGATCAGAATGAGTTGCATTAAAATACAGAAACTGTTACTTGACGTTAAATTGAATAAAACAATGGTTAACATTGCCTTTACACCAGATGCTGTTAGTGATGTGATTAAAATCTATCAAACTATGAATTATTGCAAAGCCGTCGCCTACTGTGTGCTTAATGTAATCAATTAAAACATCTACCTTTAAATTATCAATTTTAAGTTTATTTTTATTTATTTTATCTTGCCTTGTTCTGACATACAATGACCTTGTCACTATATAATTGATCTAATAGTCGTGGAAGATAAGATCAAAGTCATGCACCTTTATCACTAACTGTCAAGTCTAATTTCAGGTGTAAAATCGATGTATTTATTGATTGCAATTTGTACCTTGCAGTTTCCATTTCCTGGTTTTAATGTAAAAGCCTAGCATGATCGAAAACAACCAGCCTGATTAATCATGAAAATGATACTGAGGGTGAACATTGCACCGGTAACATATCAATGAAGCTGTCGTATATTGTTTATTGTTTAATTTCTCTTCGTTTTATCACCTGAGCGTATACCGCTAGGCTTTCCATTAAAGATAAATTACTAATACGATAATTGTTGCTGCAAAATATTGACTTTCTTTGCAGTAAATATTGTTTGAGGCTAAAACCGGAGTAATACCAAATGGCACGCGAGAGCAGTTAGCAATGTCTCGGATTCTGGCAGTTTCCTAAACTAATTGATTCTTTCGAGTTATAACAAAAATCAATTTAATACTGTTACCTCAAAGTGAAAAACCAAAAAACCATGTAATAAAAAACAAATATTTCATTTTAATGGCTTTATTCAAATTAATAATTTATTTATATAAAACTTGAGAAATTGGAATAATGGTGGCACAATTAAAGAATATATGCACATCGTCTAAGAATATACGTTAACTTAATGAAAAGATCTTTGTTTTGGGTTGCTTTTCATGTCTTTTAAGTAATGCTTTTATTCAGTCATTCATTCATAAGCAAACAAAAGGGTCGCATTTATAAAATTAAGTTAAGTCATCGGAAAATATAGAACAAAATTATCAAATTCATATATTGGTGTAATTTACAAAATTGGGAAGTTATAGATATACCGAAACAAAATTAAGTTTTTACGTGGGTGGAATTTACAAAATTTTGAAGTCAACAAAATTATAAAATTTTTACTAGGGCAAAATTTACATAATTTTGAAGTCAAACAAAATAAAGATTAACATTATCAAATTTTTACAAGGGCGGGGTTTACAAAATTTTGAAGTCATACAAAATAAAGAACAACATTATCAAATTTTTACAAGGGCGGGATTTACAAAAAATTGAAGTCATACAAAATAAAGATCAACATTATCAAATTTTTAAAAAGGTCGGAATTTACAAAATTTTGAAGTCTATGGGCGAAATTTACAAAATTTTGAAGTCATACAAAATAAAGAACACATTATCAAATTTTTACAAGGGCGAAATTTACAAAATTTTGAAGTCATATAAAATAAAGAACAACATTATCATTTTTACAAGGGCGGAATTCACAAAATTTTGAAGTCATCCAAAATAAAGAACAACATTATCATTTTTACAAGGGCGAAATTTACAAAATTTTGAAGTCATACAAAATAAAGAACAACATTATCATTTTTACAAGGGCGGAATTTACAAAATTTTGAAGTTAACAAAATCCAGAACAAAATTATCAAATTTTTACGAGGGTGGAATTAACCAAGTTTTAAAGTAATCAAAATATAGAAACAAAAATTATCAATTTTGTATAATCAGTTTATGTATTATTAAGTTAAAGACGGTTTGGATATTCATTTAATGTCCTATTCTATATCTTGTCGATAAATCAGGCCTGTACATCGATATTTATTACGTCTACGACATGATAGATTAAATTAGACGTTATCTAAAGTGTATTTTTCTGTACGGACATCTTCGATTACTGCCTACAACAATTATAAATGGCTGACTGATTTAACCCATCCATCTAATTTTGAATATATCCGTCAGTATATCTTAACAACATGGTAAAAAGTTAGAGATTGTGTATTGACTAGCATCCCTCTAACCCATCAAATTCATATTATACAATGTCTTTGATTATAAGTAAGCTATTGCGTATTTGAAGATAACGTTCTGTTAGCTGATCGATGTCCCAGATTTGAGAAAAAATAGGTTTCGATTTTATCTAAAGAAGGTTAATCTCTCTTTGTTTATATTTCAATAGACAATCAACAAAGCTTTGGAATATGTCCCATTCATGAAAGAAAATGAATAAATAAGTGTATTTGTAAGTTCATTTGAAAATCAAATTGAGTCGCTGTAAAGGATGATTTTGAAATAAGTTTGCCCCAAAAGTCTAGGTAAGGAAGCAGTGACAAGTGTAGAACAAAAAGTGTGTAAAATTAAGCACCCTGTGTAAACGCATTTTGTTATTTTCATAGATGACATCACATTAGGTTCATAAATATCTTGTTCATAGATTAAATGAATAAACTGGAAAATATAAGTGTTTTTAGACATTAGAAACTACTTATATAAATTTCCAAGTCAAGATTGTTTTGTTTATTGGTTGGTTGTAACATTTAGACCACTTCCGTTTTGCCTTACACGACAGCTACGAAACTACAAAATAAACAAGAATTGAACTCACTTAATTTTTTTCTACATACGAAATGATGTCTGTTAAGCTATACGAAATTCTCTCTCTCTCTCTCTCTCTCTCTCTCTCTCTCTCTCTCTCTCTCTATATATATATATATAGTTTATATTTCGAAAATGAATCTACAATTTAAAAAGATATACACTCTATAACTGCCCCGAATGCCTCATAAACATGACAACATCAATTGTATATCAATATTTAAATGAAGTTTCTCTCTTGCAGTTAGGTTTTATAAAAGCTACATAGTTCCCCTAAGAATACTATACCAAAATCCATTTGCACTGAACTAACAAATTTGACTTGACACATATCAAAATTAATTTTGTAGAATTTTCCATATTTGGCTTGTATTCAATTAGTTTTATCATTGACTTGTCTCAAGTTATTTGAGAATTCTACATTACTTTTTCATAGTTATTGGTAAACTTGTTAAAATTACGGGTGAATATTAAAATATGCAATCAGCAAAGAAACGGCTTTAATCAATCACACATTGCTTGTAAGCTGCCTTGAATAATTTAATTAAATTTCAAATATTGCGACGCGAGTTATGTATCACTTACCGAATCTTGGGCATAGAAGTGGAAGTGATAAAGTGATTTGTTATGAGCGGCGAAAGCAAATTTCAGTTTTACCAGCTAATTTTTTTGGGGGATACCTTAGTATAAATTTAACTTTAAATTAATGTAAAGACTAAATAAAAGGTAATAAAAATAGTTTTTAACTGATAAATATGAATATCATATATAGATATTTAAGAAAAATACCTATCTAATTTGATGTGCCATATGTACCATATGTGCACATTTCGGAAATTCATTTCTTATCAGTGACACTAGGGGCCGAAAAAGTTGATACATAATAAAGATAATCCAAAAACATTTGAAAATTAATGAATCCAAAGTTTCAACATTACCTAAATCATAATCCAGCCAAGGAATGTTCTGCATGGAGTAACAAACCTAAGTTTTTAAATTAATTTCAAAACTTAAGACGGCTGAAATTTTTGACACATTGAACATTTTCTGACAGCATAAGGTACTGGCTACGGATTTATAAATACAAGTTGTATATATTATAGATAAAAAATGTAGGATTTCAATAAAAAAAGATTAAATTTTGTGGAACAACTTTCTTCAAAAAGGTAGTTCAAAATTTATTGTCAGATTGCATTGCTAAAAAAATTCCATGTAGCTAAGTAAAAAGTATCCTTTATGGGTGCAATCAAATCAAATGTGTTTGATTGATTTTTGGCCTAAATAATGTATACATTTTGGAGATAAATTCTTCTTCACGTAAAATAAAAAATGATATAATGATTGTAACCAATCATACAGCGGCTAAGCAAAATTATCCTTTTTGTGTGATTTAGGCAATGCTGAAATGAGTATAGCTTATTATGTTACTGACTTTTCCGACAATTAGATGGGTATATTTGCTTGGGAAGAGGTAAGCAAACGTGATACTCAATAATATAAAGCCTAAACTGTGAAAACAATTTTTGGTATTATGTAACATCAACATTTTTATAACATTCTGCACAATCGTTAAGGGTAATTGATTATTTTGTACCCATGTGAACCTGATTAGAAAGTCATTGATATACATTTTATCTGTAATTATTAGAGAGTAACGGTGTGTTTTTCATGTCTTGTTAATGTTTAATTGTTTCTATCAAATCCATGTATTTTGTCCTTATGTTTGACTTTTTCCAAGTACACATTCCTTTATATATATATAGATTTTTCCTTCACCATGTGTTCTTTAATTATATATAATTTAAAAATCTGACGACTCCTTGGGGTGGCGCAACTATGGAAAATAATCATTCCATAGTTGTCCGATCGCATGTTATATATATATATATATATATATATATATATATATATATATATATATATATATATATATATATATATATATATATATATATATATATATAGATAGGTGTGTGTGTGTGTGTGTGTGTGTGTTGGAAACATGCATTTGGAATTTTAATTAAATTAATTCGCAGGGTATTCGCCCATAGCATAGTACTGTTACTATAGCTCTCCAATGCCCATCTCTATCATCTCTAAACCGGGCGTTCCACAATTAGTCGTTTCTGATCCTTATTTACATATAGTATCCTGTCTCATAGAGCTTTATCTGTCACTTTACGTGTTTATTTTATCTTGATTGAATCGTGTATTGCTTTCATTGTTTTATGTCAGTTACATATTTCTCTATTCTGAATTTTGAAAAAAAAGTTCTCAACAGTTGACCACATCAACAAAACATTTAATGACAATGAGAATACAACTCTTTTTTGTTTTAATATTATTTATTTTTAATCACTTTTTATTTATTCATTTATTTATTTAGATAATTGAACAAACTTTTACCTGATAACAAGAAACAAATGGCCACTTTGTGTAGCGTATTGGTACCTGTAACAATTATTGGCACTTTCGTGTATTTTTCACCTTTAAAATTAACACTCCTCGTATCAAGTTAAAACGTATTGCAAATAGCATATGTCTGCTAATTATCAACAGCGGAATCACATTCATGAAAAATTTTATAGTCAATAACCATTTCTTAGAATTCATATTTTTTCGATTTGAGTTTGATTTTGAAATGAACGTTATTTTGAACAAATTCTTATAAATGAGATGACTGTTGAAAAATATTTGAAAAAAATGGTCTTAAAACTGGAATTTAAATTCTTTTTTTTTTTCATTACCTTTGATCATTCTAAAAATGCAATTGTTTCGTCTTTTTCATGTTTCATTCCTTTATTCTGTCATTTTTTGTAACGTTGTAACCCAAATGTACCAGTACATGTTTTTTTATCGAAACAATATTCCTATGTTGATGTTTATATCGAAACATACTCAGGTTATAACTGTGATCTACGAACTGAGTTGCGAATAATTTACTTATTTTCAATATCAAATTTATTGCACAAAAAATTGTGGGTTTTTTTTATTATACATGTATATATATTTTGCTAGTCAACTCATGCTTACTTCCAATTTGCAAAAAGCTGTCAATTTTTAGCCTGCTTTGTACTTCTTGCACTTTACCTAGTTTATAAGAACTTCCATAGAGGACACTGACAACCCCCCCCCCCCTTTACTATCACCACTACCACTATTTATAATTAAAGAAAGCAAAAACATTCAAACAACATTACCTCAACCTTTAAGCAATGGTCAATACCAACAGGCATTAAGATAAAAATGTACCGTTAATGTTACAATTGTCCAATCGCGTGACTTTTTTACATCATCAAGAGCGAAAATCTTGACAGTTTTTTGTTTCAACTTTAGGCAATTATTGTGTTAATTTGTAAACGAACCACAACCATTTCTGTAAGCATGTATGTTTTTGTGTATACTTTTATATGTTGTTTGGATTTTAAAAAATATATTAACATCAATAGTAATAAAATATTTTGTATTGATATCATTATTGCCAGTAAATGTAATGTCTGGTTTCTTTTATTGAAAGACTTTTAATTTAAAAAAGAAAAAAATAAATAAATGCACATCTGCCATAGAAAACTTGATGATTTTGAATGTAGCTATAGCAACAACCCCAAAAACAATAGCATAGCCATTATATATAAAATCAGGAACAAGATATATCACACCTAATAGGGCAACTGACAAGGAAGATGAAGCCAAAAAATGTTAATCTTAGAAACAGTGTAATTAAACCGGATGGAACAGACCAAAAGATATGATATCTATTGTCAAATCATCTTAGACTTCTCAATAATAATCAGTTTTATAGAAAAATTAATTTGAATATTTCGTTTTTGGCTAAAATGATTTTTTTTAAAAGCACTAACGACAATTTTCAAATAAACATTATACATGACTAACAGTACGGAATAGACCATTGTCAGGTTCTTTATCCAATTTATAGTTTACAATTACAACCGGCAACATAAGCTCTTCCAACGAAAAGAGTTTCTCAGACAACACTTTTGATAAACAGCTTAAGGAAAAAATATCTGTCCGATAAAACCGTTCAAAAATTTACAAAAAACAAAATCTGAATTTTGGCTGTTTTTATCAAACACATTTTTCCTTAAAAGTTCATCTATTCAAACTGTATGCTATTCGTTTATACCTTTTGGCAGAGTGCTTAAAAAGACTGCTGACAGAAATGCAATAATCTGCTTTGACTGATTTCCGATAATGGCTAATTAGGAATACTTACTGTAAGAATATTGTTATCGTTACGGATTAGTTCACAATTGCCCCATCGCGTGACAATTATGCTCTCATAAATCTTGGCAAATAGTGTTTTGTCGTATTTTCACGTTATATATTATTAAGTATAATTTTGCAAGAAAAATAAAATTAGCACGTAATACATATTGCATTAAGATTTACAATCACGTGAAAAAATATTTAGAAAGCTGTTACATAGAAAGTTGTAACGGTTTATCTACATGCGTATATTACAAGAATGTATCTTTTTAATAGTCTTTATTTATTGTAATAGACTGTACTTAAAAACTCACATAGCTGAAACATTTTGAAATGGTTAAAATGTTTAAAAACTGATGTTAATTTACGTGTTTTATTTCCGACACTAGTTTGTAAATCTACATTATTTGTCTCTATTTCACAGGAAAGCAAAAATCACTCTTGTATTTTATATAAACAAAACTGATGTCTTATATAACAACTTTTTTTGTTTGTCTTTAAAGAGCCTGTGACAAAGTAACCGTGCTGTCTTTGAAATTGACTCTTTTTCTTTCAAAATTTGTATTTAGATAAGATGCTATTCATACGTAATTTGAATTTTATGGAAACTTCGTTATTTTTGATAATTTGCTATAATTTATATATTTATATTCTGGCGTTCTTTAGTAGATGTTCTGCCAATGTGTCAACATGTTGTTTCTGAGAATCGCTTGGGTTGATATGTTCAGTCTTGACTTTCGTGATTGAGATATTGATTTTTGAACATAACGCGGAGTTTCTTCGAAACTGTCAGTAATTTTTTTGTAAATAAGTAATTTAGGGGATCAATTTTAACTGTAATTGCGTTAGAAATATGAGTGCAAAGCAATATTTTTAGTAAAATAACTCTTTTAAAAATCCAATTAATTTGATTTATTTTCCGTCGCTTCCCATGGCAACAAGATCTCCCTAGGTTCTATAATTCATGAACTTATTCAGTGTTTAGCAACTGAACAATTTATTTACTGAATGATTTAAGTTCTTTTACAATTGGTTGTGTGAAACTTATTCATTCACGGAAGTTTAATTAAAAAACAATCGCGTTACATAAAACCATACCCTGTCATAAAAGTATCCTATTAATATTTATTTAGATCTCAAATGCTTGGTTGAATATTTCGCACGGAAGTGCGTTCAATATTGTATAACATTAACCGGAATTGACATCGGCACCAAAATGGTTTCTCGGAAACCGTTTGATTACCCCAGTAACTGTCTTTGTAATCAATCTTCACAACAAATAACTACCGCGCTGTTTCTATCCATGCTTGTCAATATGTTTGTATATAATGTGTACTTAAACCGTTACAATTGTTGTTTTTAAATTAATTTAATGGCATTTCATTATATTACCGATTTTTTTGCAATCCCGTTCAGACTTTGTGTTTACATTTCATTAAATTTGATTAATCTTGCGTCTCAGTATAAACTGTATATTTCAAAATCCATACTCTAATCTAGTCTACTGAAGATTGACAGTGTTCGATACGATTAGAGAAGTGAGCCTATATGGAGATCCGTTTACAATATAGAAATGTAATTGATCTGTTTTTGATTCCCCTGAGTATCCTTAATGGTAATTGTATTGATCCGTAACCATAAATACACCGGAACCAGTTGCATATATAGAGGTAGTTATTGCAATTTAATTATCTCATTAGCCAGTTTTAAAGTGTTATAATATCGATAAGGACATGGCTTAAAATCACCATTCAATTAACAAAGATGGACGAAAAATAGAGCTTTATGGGAACTCTTAAACTTGTATCTAACTTCCGTTTCGCCATTAAGACAATTATCTTTGCAGTTTCTACATTTTTATACATATACCTTTTAATGACGTTTTACATAAGTAAGCATAAAACAGAGGTAGCAAGCTTGGAGTTATATGGTATAATTTTGTCTGAGTTATTTTGGTCAATCAAATGTTTATAAGACTTATCGTTCGAATATCTATATCCCTGCGTCTACCATCGACAAATTGTTTAAAAAATACTACGGATTCTTCTTATATATATATATATATATATATATATATATATATATATATATATATATATATATATATATATATAACTTGTATTGAAATCATATATATGTAATAGAATGTGTTGAGTTAATAAGACAAAACTCGACAAGCCTCATCTGGGATCAAGTTATCGTACTTCTAAAATAAGGTAATTATAAAAATAATGATAGAAGATCTAACACTTGTAGTGCTATGAGATTCTTTTAGTCTTATTCAAGCAAATGGCTTTTTATTATGCAATATAAAGAGAGCATCACCTGACGTTATTCTGTGGGATTAGATTAATGGTGTTTTAAGCCAAATTCAAGATTCTTTCACTTATATCAAGCCGGTCAGTTCTGAAATGGTGGAGAAATATGAGTGCTGAAAAAAACTACCTACCTGCAAGTAAACTTACAAACTTTCTTACGCTTAAATCTGCCCAAATGGGATTCGACCAGGCCCCAGCTTCACAATCATTCACTCAACCGAGTGTACACTCAACTCAAATATTCTCTTTTTCTCTCATCAATACTTTAAAAATTTTAAATTTTATGAGACAATGTTTTGTTTTGTTCAACAAAACTACACTTAACAATTTAGATAAGTTATTTTAACTGTATAATGCCATAAAAATGACATTGAAATATTCCCGAATTAGAGTTGAGTGTACATTCAATTGAGTGAATGATTTTAAAACGGGCCGCAGGGCGGTTAGAAGCAATGAAATTTGGAATCCCCCGGTTGAGACAACTCGGCGACTGAAGCCCCTCGTTATTATGTGGAGATTTAAAGGGAAATGAAAATATTCTATTGTTCAAAATATGAAAGTTCTTTCCCGAGGCTTGATAAATCAGTCAAAGATATGTTGGGTAAGATGTTGTATTTTACATGGATGTCCATATGTGCTTTTTTCAAACGACTGCTAATAATAGAAATAAATAAACCTTTTGACTTAAATTTCAAATAGAAGCCGACCACCTTATATATATATATATATATATATATATATATATATATATATATATATATATATATATATATATATATATATATATATATATATATATAATATCTATTTCGTTCATGTCACGATGTCGTTAATTTATTTATTTATTTATTTATTTATTTTTATTTTTTTTTTTGTCTCCACATGTTTTGACTGTCTGAAAGCCAATCCCATGGATCCTGAGAGTACAGACCGTGGATTAATTATCTAACAGACATATATCTCTTTGTTTCAATCCAATGGAACATCTACTAAAGACTATGATATATTGTTTTCGAAGCAAATTAATTAGAAATGATTTAAGAGTCTGCTGACTTCGATTCCGATTTTCATGTTTATCATCTTTTTTCAGGTTACATGTCGGCAATTTACAAAAAATGAGATAAAGATCGAAACAGGTTCAGCTAGACGATTAAGATAAAGTGCTCTCTTATGTGTCTTCTAAAACATCGCAACATACTACCGAGACATCTAAGTACAAACTTATTCATGTCTTTAAGCAGCAAGGGAGATATAAAAGATGTCTAGCAGTTTCTATTTATTGTAAATATCAGTCGAAAGGACTACAAGACAAATGTATCCATTGAAATATCTGTGTCACTTGTTTTTATAACTGGAAAATAAACTGAAGAAAATAGGATAACCGTGAAAAAAGTTTGGCGATAAAAGTTTCACAAAACCTCTAAATAAGATTATAAAATCCAATCCATGGTTGACCTTTGTAAAAAAAATTTCTTCTCTGCTTATAAAATGTCCTGATAATGAATATAAGAACGAAGAAGAAATAAGATTTTCTAAATGAAACTAGAAAGGAACAAGACAAAAAATTCATTTGTTATTTACAACCATCACATTTTAACTAATGACATATTTTTAATTCAGAGCACGATTTTTTAATTACGATCGATGGATTTAATTTGGTTTATAAGAACAAGATTTCAGCTTTAATTGGAGAACATATTGCAAAATAGGTCAAAAAAGATGTTTTCTTAGATAAAGATAATGTAGAATCTTATCAAACAAAAAACAAATAACATGCCAGATTTAATAAAGTAACTGTATATACTTTTTAAATGCTACTTGATTAATTTTAACCATCGAAGTAATAAACGGGGGAAAAGACTACTTAGTGTTTATGTAATTCGAGTAATTTGTATTCTGGTAAGGACGACATCACTTACAAGTGGTTACAAACCATAATATATAGTTTCAATGTGCATGCAAAAAAATATAAATGTATTTCGAAACAAAACAAAACAAAAAACCCACCGCGACCGCACGAACTCTCAACAAATTCAGTCAATTATTTCTACAATCGAACTGTTACACTTACAAATGCTTTAACAATATTTCTTTTCTTTTTTCATTGTTTACAACCGAATTTTCATTAATTCGGAGAGAGAGAGAGAGAGAGAGAGAGAGAGAGAGAGAGAGAGAGAGAGAGAGAGAGCAATTATGCAATTAAGTTGATGTAAAGCTTCTACAAACGGGAAGCAGAGCTCGGTTAAAATTGGTTAAGTATGCTACAACTGTTGAAGATGATCAATTAACTTGTGAATGGCGGATAATCGAGATGTTTAGCACAGTTGAACTTATAACAATGCATAGTTGTTATATTGATAAGAATCAATCATCTAAATGTAACCAAAAAAATCAAACCTTTAATGTCAATTTACGCGGAAGAGTGATTGTTAATCGACGGAATCTGACCACTTTATCTACATGCTTGATAAGATGCGAGTTACATTACATAACATAACCAATGAGGTGGTTGAAAAGATGCAATTTATCAAATTGTTTACACGTAATAATCTTTGTTATAAAAACTTTTATAATATCAAAATACAAAATCGTTATTTCTCCCAAGAGCGCTTAATGAGAGAGAGAATTACATTAATGCCATACTCTTTAATGTGATGTTTGGAGATTACTTTGTGTAATAGATGTGACTTTTTTTATTCAGAAACAGAACAATAAATAGTAATGTAACACGATATCAAATGTTATTTTGTGTCATTAAACAGGTTATTAGAAAAGATATAATTTTACAGTCTTCAAATTTAGATTATAGTTTAATTAACGCGTGTGTCTAAACGCAAGTTTGAAAGAAATAAATCAACCGTTGTAACACAGCGAGTCTCGGCTCGTTGGTTCTGATCCCACTAATTCTAGAAAGTTTGTCGGTTCATTTGCTAAAGATAGGTGATTTTGCATCCATCGTTCCTGTCTTCTAAACAGAATGGCTCGAATCAAGCTTTGAGTGATTTTTTTATTTATTGGGGTTTAACGTCCTGGTCAAGAATATTTCACTTATATCGAGACGTCACTAGTTATAGGTGAAGTGGCAGAATTTTTTTTACATTTGCAGTGTGCTTAGGGCAATGTGCAGGCAGAGTTCTTTGGCGTACCACGCCTGCTGACACTAGGGCATCGGTTTATGAGGTCTCCTGCATGGCGAAAGAACAGTCACTACCCATTTTCAAGCATTGTTAGATCCGGCCAAGACCCACAAACGAAACGAGCACTTTACCAACTGAACTACCGTAATGATTTAAGTTCTAAAATTTTGACTGGACCTTAATATCCATTTCTTAACTCCAATTCATTCAACCTTAAATACCTTAAATTAATCTCATTCTTTTTATTGATTCGACTGAATAATTACTAAGGTATATAAATGATAGTTGCTGAAACACGTGTGTGTGTGTGTGTGGGGGGGGGGAAAACATATTAAACTGTATATAAAGATTTACAGTTTGAAAAACGGAAGGGTTAAATATACCCTTACGAAATGAAATATTGTTTCCTTCAAAATTACAGTTACAAAACAGTAGTTTTATTCTAATCAGTTTTATTTAAAACAATATCCAAAAATTTTATGGTACATTTTTGTAACAGAAAGATGAGCTATGTTTATCTCTAATCATGTTTTGTCACTGAAATGATAAATAGCTAGCAATTGGATGTGATAATGCAAAAATTGTGTTACAGACGGTCAATTAGTTTTAACTGGCTATGTTTAAGACGCTAATATCCTTTAATCATGACACGTAACTTATGCACCTGGTGTCCGGGATAATTATAAATTGCTACGATCGCTTGTTAGCCCCATGCAAATGCAAATATATCAATACTCTACATGACTTTCGAATGCTTACAAAGGTGCATCTTTTATTCACGGCTTTCTGGGTTTGATTTGTTGTAAAAATTTGGTAACTAAACCAATGATGATTTAAAATTAATCTTTGTTGATAGTATCTTTGTTAATGTCTTAAAGGGGCGATGGTTAGTGAATCACAAACTCCATTTGAAAATGATATAATGAGCTAAAAGTAAGATGACAATGTAATGATCCATAACAAATGATATCTGAGGTATTGCAACTCGGAATATAGTAAAACTCGCCTGTCAATCTTCATCTTTTTTTAATGATTTTAAGAAAGTTATTGCTCAAGGCGTTTCACATTGTAAAGTTTACATTCAGTATCATGTTCAGTCAACGAGAACTAAAATATAATATTTGAACAGTTGATTGACCATAACAAATATAAATGTCTGTTTTTTGTTTCAACAACACAGAGAATCGAATATGTATATTGTACTGGGTATACTGTACATGAATAAGACTTGAAAATTTTATCAATTTATAGTGAAAAGTATTCTTTGGGAAATATTTACACTCATTTACGAGCTGTTGTAGTTGCAGTCATGTTGTTGCAGTAAGGGATATAAAGGCTTTTTTGACGTCATTTTGTTGTAGTAAAGGGAAGATGCGCTTCAGGACATTAACAAAGATACTTATCAACAATGATTAATTTTAATTTTGATAGAAAGCCGTTAACTACAGACCAAATCCTTAACTTAGTTCACTTTATTTGAACATTTCATTTCATGCAAGCAAAATTAAAAAATTCTTGATGTTCTTTTAATTGTATATAAACATGTATATATATACATATTTTTAATTTTGTTATCAATAAAGTTTCTCTTTTAAGTAACAACTTGAGAAACACATTTCGTTTAAATCAAGTGAAACGCGACATAGTACATAATACAATAAAGCATCTCGAAAAAAGGCATCAGTTTCATAAAACTTGTATTGTGGTTAACATACATAACATTGTACTTCAATTTTTATGCCAATTTTGTCTGCACATATACCAAGTAGAAAGTTGCAAGATTGCTGAGCCGGTGTCAATTTTTGTTTAAATTCCAACATCGGGGTTTTAATAAATTGTGTGTCTCAGGAGTCTGTAAGATTGATTAGGTGAAAGGGAATTTTGTCATTAATGTTGCAGCAGCAGGTAATTGATTTGTGCAAGTTGTCAACTGTTGATACCTGCATGGCACAAAGTCATTAAACATTAAAAGATAGTGAAAATTAATGGCTTAACTCAAAATTTATTGATAAAAAAACAATTTTAAAACAGCGATATTCAGTATTTGTTTGTAAATTTGTATCGGATTATAATTAGAATATCGCGAACTTTCAAAATCAATCTCAGAATCATCATTGCCCCTCAAGATGAGAGTTTCGGTAGTTGACTTGTCTATAGCATGATATAACTGATCCGATTGCTTTTCACTGCCTAGATTGGTATCAGACTCGGGAAGATACTAATTTGAGTAAGTTCGTTAGAGAAGGGGGAAGGTCAGCGGCTTTCCAACAATTTTTGAACTGACCCCCTGGATGAAAGTGAAGTAATCTTGAATGTGGCGTAAATACAATTACTTAACTGCACTCACTTAGGTTTCGGCTTGTTTATATACAAAATGTATAAGCTTTCCATATCCACAATAAAACAAAGTGTTACTGAATTGTCACCATTGAAAAACGATATTTCGCAAAGGTAAATTCTAATTCATCTTCATGACTTTAGAATACATTATTAAACTTAAAAACATCAGTTTAAGCGTCAAGAAAAAGTCGTGATCAAAACAGATAACACAAGTCATATTTGATTTAAAATAATTGTGTTGTCAGTCTAAACCGTGTTTGTCATGATGTCCTTAATAAATGTGTAAATATTATTGTTGTTCCAAAACGCTTTTTGATTTATAACTATGTTTATTAAACAAAGCTTCCTTCTTATTCTCATTAAACAGTTACTTGACGGTAAACAAAGGAAAAAGACGTGTTAGCTGAAATATGTTTTCTGTGAAATATCTTTAATTACGTTTTATGTTGCGTTAAATCCTTATTTAAATTCCTTCTTTTATTTCTGATAAAATCTCACAAAAATCGTTTAAGGAGTGAGTGAGTTATTTTTTAGATCCGCATCAGTGTTAGATCGTTAAAGAACTTGGTGTTTAAAGTTTTAATGATTTTAAAGTATCAATTCCAATGGTGCCAATTTTAAAAAAAATCAAAACATTGAAAAAATAAGTCAAATTAAGATTGAAGTTTTTTTTTTTTTTTTTTTTTTTTAAAAAAAAAAAGTGCCTATTCATGGTTGTTAAAGAAGTCGGATAGATGACTATTACCACAACACTGGACATCGTCAAACGTATATTTTGTAAACTGTTGTCTCAATTTTTTATTTTTATTTATTTATTTATTTTTATTTTTTTTATTTATGTAATTATTTCATTTTATTTTTCTATTTTTAGTTTTTTGTTTTTCAATTTTTATCTTATATATATATATATAATTATATATATTTGTATATAACATAATTCAATTCTATTTTTAAAGCTGCATTAAGTTTTCCAAGGAAAAAAATTAAAACGCTGCTGATCTAATTAATGATGTTCCTAGTGAACAATGTTACATTTGGCTCAACGATAAAACCTCGAATAAATACAGAAACAACAATAATTTCCCAGCGAGATGTAGCTTGCACATGTGGGATCTAATATTAGAAAATGGTTACGTCATAAAAAAAACCCGGATCATTTAAACACAACTTACAAAACGGTGAAATTCGATAAATTAAACATAGAAACTCATTGAATTTGTCATTTGTGCCTTAGTAAGGGATACATAACACCATTGCGAAAACATTGGATATTAATGACGGACAATTAATACAATTTGTTATGTTTCACTTTCGATTTACTGAAGTTTCCGTACATTCGTGCGCATGCTCTCGGCTCATAATTTACTCATCGATAAACATTGACCAACCGGTTAGAGGATTACGTTTAATTACAGCTAAAAGGAATGAAATTTTAGAAAATGAATATCACGGATCGTGATTGGAAGTTATCTATTTTTAAAAAATATACGTTTTTAGAAAATTGAAAAACTTAATGCAGCTTTAATTTTATTTTTTGTCTGTTTTAATTTTATTGGTTCGTGTTCTCAGATGCATGTTGCTAATGCAAATTTCTTTGTAGTCAATGACTTAAGAGTCATTTGCAAGGTAAATACCATACAGATCTCAGTGATTATAATAAAATTTCCTAAATCATTTAAACCATCACAGATATTAAAATTATACATAACTTATACATGTACATTGTTGCCCCTTTCAGCTCTTACATATCACTTTGCGATAAACATCTACAATCCCTACCTGGAATGTTTTTTTTTTAAAAAATATGAATTAGAAATGCAAAATATTGTGACATTAAAATATATGTCTATTTTGTAGGCATGAATTGCTCGAAAAGAAAAATATAGGATGTAAAGATGTATCTAAATACGAAGAATTACCATTAAATACTGACCAAAACAAGTGTGTATTTATAGGAATAGTTTATTTGCTTATATGTTTACGTGTGTAGCATTGCGCTTATCATTTTTCAGAAGCCTATTCACTCAATATCTCTGATTTAAATGTCAGAATTGCAGACAAAATAGATATATTTCATACCAAAATGTGCGAGATGGTTAGATACATATAAATCATCAATTGAATAATATTTGCTGATTGCCTTTCGAACAGTGTAACATAACGCTAAGCTGGACGAGGGTTTTTCGAATAACCATTGAGCTGGTCAGACAAAAAGTTAATTGAAAATGAAGGCTTTAAACATGAAAAGTATGCTGAAAAGTGAGTTCCATCTGATATCTTATACACGTTTCTTAGTTCACTCTATTCCCATAGACTGTCTAGATAAGATACTTCAACTTCAAAACTAATTTCCTGCTTCTAAAGAGTTTTTTGGAAAATCCTATTATTTACAAAAAAGTTCGATATTTCCATAATGTTTAATTACCTACCTAGACCAAAAGCAATATAAATAGACGCCATATCGGGGACTGATCATATTTGTTTTGAGTACATGAAGTATAAATATTGATTTACATATTTCTATTTGATTTTCGTCCTTAAAGTCACTTTGACGAATTCCTACATGCATGTAAACAAGATTGAGCAGTGCGTAAGCAAACAATTAAGCTTCAAAAGAGAACATAATTTAATATTTTAAATCAGTCTCTTTGATACGTTAATTCCAGTTTATGTATTTTTGTTACCATTCGTTATAGCGATCAAAGACGTAATTTTCATTTTATTTTGTTTGGTAAATTTGTATTTAAACAAAATAATGAATAATTCTTTTTTTCTACTTGAAAATTTCTTTGATGAAAAATTAGATTGATAAGGGTTAATCACGAAGTTACTAAATCACGAAATTACTAAAACAAAATACTGTTCAAAGATAACGGTTTTCAGTTTTAAATAAATTAAACAGCAAAAAAATCATTTTTTTCACAAATTCTGTTTATCAATTTTTTTCAGTTTTACTTATTGAGACTAGAATGCAACATTAGAACATGCAAAAACTTACGCATACGCGAAGAGCGACTTATCAATGCGCATGCTCTTACAACTTTGCTGTAAATTTCGAATTATTATCAATAAAACTATTGGATTCAGAATATGTTATATCAAGAGTAACATCATACTTAAGACTTAAGATTATCCTTTTTATAAATACTAGTAGTTGATTGGTTGAGATTGGTTTTCTTCTCATTGACATTTTTCAGCTACACGTATATGCAATAAGATAATTCTTGATTTTTCTCAAGAACTAAGCTGAAAATTAGTCAATGTGGTTTGTGGGTTTATTCAAGTATCTAATAAGCTTAGTACTAGCGCTTACCAAAAGCGATCCTTATTTCAAAATCCCACAATTTCGCAAATAAACATTCATTCAGTCCATTACAATGGTATCGAGCCAATTTATAGTGGTCTACGGCACATTTTTCGGGTCAGAATGTGAGGCAACTTGGATTTTAAATTATTTATTGATTAAATTAGGTGTGACGTCCTAGTCATTATTTTTTCACTTATATCGTGACATTACCAGCTATAGATGAAGTGAAATTTTGACCTTTACAGTGCGCTAAGGGCAGTGTACAGGGAGGGTTCTCTAACGTGCCACGCCTGGCGTGAAACGGGGCATCGGTTGGTAAGGTCCCGTCCAAAGGACCCGTGACTGTTATTTCTAAATATCTGAGTGTTTGCCTAAGGAACAGTCACTTCGAATTTTAAAGGTTTATTTGTCGTATACAGTACGCAAACCTTAATGTATTTCTTCTCCTTCTTCAAAAAAAAAAAAAAAAAAAAAAAAAAAAGCGGTCTTTAGCTAGATTTTACAAACATTAGCAACCAACGTGAAATATTTTAAACTTTTACGAATTGTTCTACAGGAATACATAACTTCTCTCACATTTAGCCATCGTCCTGTAAATAGTTTTGTTTTTATCAATATGCTGAAAAATCCCCTTTATATATTTTATAAGAGTGGGTTATTACCGAAATTTTTTGACATCTGACATTTAAATAAATTGATTTCAATTATAACATTCACTTACAAAAACTGATTCGGAAGTACAACAATTAATCGCCAATATATTGAAATCAAAATAATCATGCTGGAATCATGAATCCGCAAGAAAAGTGTGACAATAACGACGGGAATAGACTAAAACTGTATGCATATCCATAGATTTAAGCAACATGTATGGTGTCGACATATACCAACAATATGTATGATATCTATGAACACAATACAATAGTAATATGTGCGATATCTATAAACGCTGTCTGACCCAAGACTTGAAAGAAGTTAGTGACTGTTCTTTCGCCAAGCACTCGGCATTACTAAATGAAAGCCACGGTTCTTTTGGATGGAAACTTAAAATAAACCAAGTCTCGTGTAACGGTACGCGTGGCACGATAAAGAGCCCTGCTGTGTAATGCCATTAGCGCAACGCACAGTCAAAACTTCTACACTTTCGCCTGCAGCTCGCGACGTCTCGATATAAATAAAATATTCTTGACTGGGGTGTTAAACACTATTACTCAACTCAACTTAAAAACGCTGTAATTTCCGGGTTTGTTACCATTACGGTAATAAGGCGCAACTTCACGACATTACTAATCGTATATTACGACACTAGTTTATGGAAAATAGATTAACACATTGTGCAGGATATGTAGCATGTATTGTAAAATTGAATACAGCAGAAAACGAATGAAGCTGAGTTATCTTTTCTAATAACATACCCAGGGCGCTGTATAACAGACACAAGAAATATGTAAGGTGTCCATAGATGTCAGATACATGTACGGTACCCATAGATACAAGTTACATGTACGATATCCATGGACACCAAAACAATGTCTATATTGTAATCGCTTGCAGCAAATTGTAGTTCTTTAGTTGCTAATTATTGCACAAAATGTACATTGATGATTACATAAATCATATCCATTACTATTTGAAAAAGTAAACCATTTTATATATGCGCGACCGGTTCCTTCAACATGTTATCAAAAGTTTTGTACTTAAGCATCAATTATTAAATTATATTCCTCTTTATGGTATTTTTAATATGATACTAATGATATTCTGTAATACTAATTATCAGGAAAAATTAAAATTTTGATATTTATTAAACTGTTTATTTTCTATCTTAATATGTGTTTGGAAAATATTCAATCTTGATTATTTACCTTAAAGAATCAGAATTTAGATATAACAAATGTCACTAGGCATGATCTAATGTAATTTCTATCACTAGTATATATCATGTAATAGGATTTTAATTCAATTTAAGCCATCAAATCATGCTATATTCTCTTTAAATACGATTCAACAATATTTAGGCATCTGTTGTTAATCATTAAGGCTAATTTTTCGAAGGCAACTAATTGGGAATGGATTACTACTTGTCATGCAAACACCGTGTTTGTTACATCTGAGACACTTAACTTCTTATCCAGAAATTGCTTTATAATCTATATCCTGGTTGCTATAGCAACATGCTATTTGAGAAAAGGGCTCTAAACAAAGCATTTATGGTTTTAACAAAATGTTTTTTTGAAGGAATGAATTCTTACTGCTCATATATTTTACCTTGTAAACAAGATTCATAGATTCAAGAAAGAAAAAAAAGAAAGTTAGAAGTTATAAAATAAAATTAAGAAAATTGCATTTACCTTAATATTTTACAACAAAGTTGCCATGACAACAGGACACAAAAGAAACAAAAACTGAGATAACAATTCATTAGCTAGAACGGGAATTGGATATTACGATAAATAATAAACTACAATATGTTATATATCATATAGATATTAATCGTAGAGCAATACTCTGTAAGCACTGAGACTGTCCATATGTAGAGGTAACGTATTTTTTACAAAAGTGGTTACCACCCTAACATTTCACCGAAGTCACTGTTTTATTATATAAAAAGTATAATGCTCTTAACTATGTGAAAATAAAACGCATACATACCAGTCCATGTCCAAATCACAATACCCAGAAAACAAGGTAAAAACTTTGAAAATTGGCCAATTCAGTCATACATGTGAACTTACATTAAAGAAGTGAGGCGGGTGCTCCGGAAGGGTAAGCATCTCCTGTCTAGCTAGCTACACCTGTCACGTGCAAAATCAAAGTTTAGAATGAAAGGAACATGAGACTAGGGGAAGTGAAATATATCCAGTTTAAATTTGGATACAGTTACTTCATTTTATGATGATGGCTGTTAAACTGTTTAATGGCCTTGATTAGCATAGGATTGCAATATCCTTGAGTTAACTATGTGATTCTTTTCGTATTTGAAATTTTTTTGCCTTTTATTTAAAAGTTTTACATTTTAGAAAAAAAGAGAGCACACGTCTGTGCTTACTGTATTTACTTAATGCATTTAGTTTAATTATTTTAATTTAAGATTAATTCGATTTATGACTAAATAACATCAACTTCATTTTACATTGTAATGTATGGTAATCATTTTGGTCATCAAATTTTATAAAAGACAGTCATCTTTAAGTCTTAGAATTTTACCAATAAACTTCATTCTTCTTCGTCTAAGATTTAAAAGTCAAAAAAAAAAATCTTGGACGGGTATAATAATATAATGTATTCAGAAAATGTGTTATTAGAATACAAATACGCCTTTAAAAGCAGAAGATTATAGATTCGAATTCCGGCCAGGTAATATATGAGACCTTCGTCTGGTGCTCAGCATTTAAAAAGATTGGGCATCGACGGGTTTCCTGCAAAAAGATAGTATAACTTGGGAAGTGTTATGTTTGTCTGTGGCATACTAACTAGAAGAGCTAGCACCTAAACAAATACCGCCCTGTGTTCGCGTTTATACAAGGCAGACTAAAATACACATTTGCAAATCAAATGCATTTACAAACTCGTTCTTAGATTGACCCTAAAAATTAAAAACTTTGCTTTCGTCGCGAAAAGCTGCAAAATTCTTCATAACTGACTACAACGAACAAAAAAATTATAATATATAAAAACAGTGATATTCCTGATGTGACGTTAAACAGGACGATCATCAAATATAAACCAACATTTAAACATTCTTTTTAAATATCAATATTAGTTTACTCATAGTATCTAGTCATTTGAAAATAGAAACTGAGTTTAAAGCAAAAATTAAATAATGTTTTGAAAACGCGTGTATAATAATCCGTTTTTAAAAGGTGTTAATTTGTCATTATATAAGTTTTAGCTGCAGCAATCTATAATACATAACTCAAAACTACTTCCGCCAATTTTATCGCTATCACTGATTATTACAATCGATTGTGTCTATAGACTTTGACAAATCCATAACAGTGCATTGCCGTCAAAATTATCAGTAACTTGATTTAAGAAAACAAAATGTTGCTGAAAACATACGTGTTGCAATAGCCAATGCAATTAAGAACAAGAAATCTTAGAGAGGAAACATTTAAGTGAATCAGACTTTTTGGAGTCCCTTTTATGTTTGGCCTATTTTACAAATTTCACTCATTAATATAAAACAAGAGGCCAAGGAGGGCCTGTGCTGCTTAGCTGGCAGGCCAAACATGGCAAAAAAAAGAAAAACGGGCCCACCTAGGGACCTCCCACATCAAATTTGGTTTTATTCGCCATTAACAGGGAAATGAAAAAAAGTTACGGAAAAACCCGTTAAGTATATCAAATGGCAAGAATTCTACATTCCATATACCAGATTTGAGCCAAATTGATTAAAAAAATAAATATGTTCTGCTCATTTTCCTGTTTTTCTGTTTATAGAAACAGCGGCCATCTTGGATTTAGGTTCGGACTGAATATCACAAACTTTAATTTTACTCCACCTAGGGACCTTTCACACCAAATCTAGTTTCATTTGGTCATGTGGTTTGAGAGAAGATTGAACTTTACGCACGCATGTACGCACGAACGCTTCGCCATGCCATAAGCTCAGCTGGCTATAGCCAGTTGAGCTCAAAAAATCAATAATTCAAAAACCACCGCTTAATTTAATGATTCATATGAAAATATGCCTTTATGACACAGAATATGATTTTTATTTATTTACTTTTTTAATTGTATTATAAAGTTCAATTTTCTTCTGATTACAGAAATGTTTTTCTTTTTCCTAAGATTTGACTATTTGATAAAGCTGTGGACAGAAACAAAGATTTACCTAAGCTTTGATTAGAATTTTCAAGACTCGTGCTTAGCCCTAAAATACCAATCTTAAAATTTGTTTTTAAACTGATTTTAAAAAAAAATACAAAAAGAATTATGATTGTTTTTTGAAAATGAAATAAAAAAAACAGTATTTCTGCTCTGCAATTATATATATATATATATATATATATATATATATATATTATATATATATATTATATATATATATATATATATATATATATATATATAACCAATCCAATCTAAGGCACCAGTATAAGACACAAGGAAGCAAAGGCAATGATGACCTTTAAATTTATTGTTTCATAGTTCAAACAAAGGTCACTGTTTCAAATTTGGTCTAAATCTCTCTCAAGATTATTGAGACTTATTTTTCAGACTGTTCTGTTACAAATTGAGCATATTGTATTATTTTCCCATTTGCCCTATGTTATTTCTCCATACTAGATAAAACTATTTCTACAGCTGGGATAACAACTAGAAATGGTTTCTACATATCCTTACCTAATATTGTAATTTAAATGCACATATTGGCATGTTTGTGATTCTTCATCGTCTATCAATATTTTTCATCTATAGGATTTACAGAAAACAATATCCGCACAGCACACTAGAAGACTGTATGTTTCGTAGTCAAATCCGTTATTACAAATAAAAATCTGTTCATTCATCTATACATAAAAAATCCATTCTTTGTATAAGAGAATTAAGATTTGACAGGCGGGTGTTATTTTACAAAGCTGTAGCATTAAATCTTATGAAATTATTGAAAGTCAATTCACATGAGAACGTTCAGTTGTTTCTGTAGCGGAAACAACTTCTTGTGATTATTATTCCCATTTTAACCGTTTTTTTTTCTAAATCAAAGATAAACATGTTGTAAATCTATGAATTCTGAAGTTTCAATCTAAAAACAAATTGCTTTATACTTCACTTGATAGAACTTGAAAATTTGACATTAAACTCTTTGGAAGAGTTTATAAGATTTGGAAGTTTACAAATTCTAAAACCTACAAAAGTACAAAAAAAAATAATAATAATACAAATTATGATGCAAACTTTAGAAAAAATGTTCTAAAAATTTGAAATTCATTTTTGGAAACAATCTTAATTCAAAGTTCCTTGCTACAATAACCAATCTTGGAAAGAACACCTAACATTTTAATTATTTCCAATAATCTTTATCGACAGGAACCTTTGTTATTTTAATGACATCTTGATCCAACGCAACTTTATCCATAATTAACTTCCAAAATAATATTTCTCTATTTATTAAAGTGAAAATTTGTCATCGCAGTGATTAATATCAATTCGGAAACTAAATTTTACTTCAACTTATTAGAATTCTTAAACGAACGTCAGAAGGTATAACTCACTTGGTTCATGATATTTATGTTTTCCGTAGTAAAAAAGTTAGCCATTGGTTTTAAAATCATCGCCTTTATGGTTTCAGTTTCAATCTATATAAGTAAAGTAATGGGTAGGCATATACAGTTAAGTGACTTGAAGTTCAAAAAATAATAAAGATTAAGAAGAAAATGCAAATCGCATATAGCATTATTAAGTTAAATACATACCTAAAACTCACTCTTATAAATATATAGAATTATATGTATTATCAATAAACTAGTTACTGTGTTATTGTGTGTATACATTTCCCGTTTTAACACTTATAGCTTAAGATAAAGGAAGCAATGTACAGCCAAAGGACATGTTATTGTCAACAGTATAGTGCAACAAATAGAACCAAGGATTGGTTGATTGGTTGAATGTTGTTTTACGTCACAATAACAATTTTAGCCGTTTGTGACCAGACAATTTTTATTTCGAAAATTGCTCTTAACCCAAGTTTATGTGCAGCTTGAGTGTGTTATATTGTAACTGTGTGCAATTATGACACAAGTGTTAATGCATTCGCCCGCAACGTCGCAGACTACTTATTGTTTTATACTTGTACTATGCAAACCAAAAGCAAAAATCAATTACGTATTTATAAGAAGACACCGATTGTGGCAGTAATTTAGAATCATAATTGTAAATATTTGTTTACAAATCTTATATGTTCCAATTTGTGAAAAAAAGCATCTTAAATCGACGAATGTAAAATAGAAATATCCCAAACTCAAACAAATGTTTTCGATGTTCATAAACTGCTTCAGCTAGTATTGAAAACAAAATATTTATCCTAATCTAAGCTCTTTATTACATACTGTCATCCTTGTAGTATTCTAATAATCTCAAACTCGGACGAATATTTTCAGTGTCTGTAACTCGCTTCAGGTAGTTCTGGATAATATTCATTCTTGTGCGAGATATCTCTATCGCACGCTTTCAGAGAAATAGAATTATATTATCCCCACTTGCGATCTACCGAAATCCGAAATCGAATAAATAGCGGCGAACACAAGAAAACGAGACAAAATAAGTTGATTATTAAAACACATAAATTATATTTTCAATAAAAGTAGAAAATTTTAATTAACACAAAAAAAAATAAAAAAGGAAATTTGTATTTCTAGTTTTAATGCATTGAGATAGCTATTCCAGTGTTTATTCATGGTTCAAACACACTAATCAAAAAAAGACAAACGGTGAATGACGAATAATTATTAGATAGACTTTCAGAAAAGTTTATTCTTTTTCTCGTTGTAAAGCCAGTAACATAACTCCAGTTTAGCATATAGTTCTGATCGAATTCATAAAGAAGTAGGTAGGTTATGGTTTTTGACATCATTATGACGCCATGCATTAGGGAAACTTTTCCTAAGATATTTTCCTTTAAAGAATATCTTCAACAATTTACAATTTGGAAAAATTAAAATTCAAAGTCTGGAGTCGTTTTAATGAGTGGCGTCTATAACAAATACCTGTTGAGTTTTAATGTGCCATTTGTGCACATTTCGGAAAATCATTCCTTATCAGTGACACTAGGGGCCAAAAAGTTGACAGATAAAAACATTGCACGAGGGAACAGACCTTAGTTTAAAATAAATTTCAAAAATTAAGACGGCTGAAAATTTTGCTAAATAGGTCTTTTAAATGTGAAAATTACCTACGAAAAAGGTGATCGAAAAGGCTCTAAATATGCTACAACTAATATGATATACAACATCTCCTTTAATGGGATGTACTTGGCAAATTATTTAGTGTTGTTACATTTGAATTCACGATTAAGACTTCATGTACAAAGAATCTATAAAAATAAATAAATAAATTATTGCGATTTTTGTTGTAAAAATTTTACTTAGTATTTTATCTCTCTAATGAGTTACTTTGTTTCATATTAAAATGTACCGAGAATGAAATATGTGACATTTATTGTGAACATCTTATTCATTTATTTGATTAAAACATTACTATTATTTGTGTTTCTTTATGGGTTTCAATTAGATTTTAGCTTATGTTTGCAAATACAATGAAATGGCTGTATTGTTATATATTAATAGTTTTATCATGAAAACCATAGAATTATCATCATTACAATTTTTTTTTACCTTATTTCAGTCGAAATGTCAATTTAAAGTTTTAAATCATCAAAAAATAATAAAATCATTTTATAAAAGCCCATTTTCATTGCTGTTGTTGTTTGCTTGTGTTAAATCATATAGATGCTTGATGCAGTTTAAATACGACTTTTTAAAGAAGTAAAAAAGAACATTTTAAAAAATCACAAAATAAAAAGTAATGATTAAGTGAATATTTGAATTTGTAGATTATAGTGGCAAAAATAAAACAAATTAATGTCAAACTTTTACTTAATAAATAATGTCAAAAGCAATCTCGCTTTTTAAACACATATAATTTTAAAATGAACATATTAATAACAAAATACGTAACTTTCGAAAAAAAAATATATATATATTAACAAATTCTTAAATCAACTAAGAAAAAATCAGTAGGTATTTGTTATAAGTATATTGAAACTAAATCATTAAGTAAAACTTTGTCCAAATACCCTTACCTCTTCCCCGTCTGAGGCACCGCTCAGTTGCATCGTGTGTTGTCTGCTAATTCATTCCAGATTGTCCTAATTATTCAAATCCATTTCAAATTGGAAAACAAGTGTATACATAGCTTTAAGTAGCACTCAAGCAAATTGCAAGTTTACATACACAGTGCTAACTGGCAACACGTGGTCACAAATAGATACACAATCAGCTTGAATATCGTCTGCTATGAAACAATAGTCTTCTGCTTTCCTCTGCATTGTGAATGAATCCTGTAAAACATATCGCCTATTGTAGTAATTCTCAATTACTGGTGGGAATTCCTGTTTCCATCCCAAACAAGTATCCATATCTAACTGATTATTTGTAGATAGATTTTGCAGTTAGTGTATTGAACGATTAAAATCCCCCTGGATTTTCTTAGTTGAGAAGAAAATCAATGGAGGTACAGTCATACTCATGAATAATTTCTGTACGTTAAAGACTTATAGTTTTGTAGCTTAGTGGCTTCCATTTAGCATATCATCAGACATTTAAATTTGTCTAACAAGGGACCCAAATTATGTAAATATCTTTAAATTGTTCTATTGGTGTCTTTGCATAACTATCAGCCTATAACAAGGATGTAAAAAAGAAAAACATGAGAGTTTTTTGCTAGTATTTTGAAATTGTTTCCTTCAAAGAAAATGCAGTTGAGACTATTTCAAAGTAGAATGTTTAAATATTTTTAATTTGTAAAATGGAAACAATTCCATAAAGTTGTATTTATGTCAACCTTTGATAAATGTTCGGCGTCTTAACAACATTTAATTATATTATTTGACATATAAAAAATATCATTGTTAATTGTCAATGCATTTGACAGACTTAAGATTATTTGAATTAATTGTATACTGATGACTGTTGAGTTTTTTTTTTTTTCTATTATCCAATTTCAATAAAATGTCGTTTATAATGAAAGTTGGCTGTTGGGAGACCATAAGATGTTAAGAATTACACTTCAGTTTTAAATCAAGGTTTTCTCTTAACAATTGAATTTGTATTTCATGTGTAAAACTAATGCAAGGTAAATATAATAATTTTAGCTGCAATGTCTGTACTTGACAATAGACAATCTACCAAAACACAAGTCAATAAAATTGAAAAAAAAAAAAAACAATTAACATCAATCCATATTAGATCCGCTGATATGTATTTTTGACGAAAACTTGGTACCAAATGAGAAAAATTTTATCTTTTTATATACTTAAAACAATTTTGTAGAATAAAATTATTTTTGTACAATCAGCCGAATGTTACACATTTTGGCCGATTTTATAGAATCTGATAAATACCAATAGTATATATTTAGTTAAGAGATAATGACAATAATTAATAATAATGATAATAATAAATAAATAAATAAATATTTAAATAAATAAATAATCTCATTTTAGGATGTATAAATGCATTTGTTTGCGGAAACTTGAAGTGCCCAGAGAATACCATCCGACCTTTGGCAAGCAAACTTACAAACTTCTTAGGCAGAAAATTGTCAGAATGTATCTCGAATGTACGTGCCAAATTGTGTTATTTGATATCATTTTACACGAACCTTATAACATTTGGTCATCGAGGTAACTACAGTTGAAAAGAGTAATTAAATGAGTACGAAGAGGTATGCGCACAATGAACTCCGACATTTGAGGTTCGATTTGCCAATAAATGTAGTTAATAAAGTGATGTTTCCTTAATTCTTGGAAATATATAATTTTGTAATATTTATATTCAAAAATTTAAGCCGTAATTTGAAATGGAAGATTTTGTTTCAATTCTACAAACAGATAAGGATTACTTGTGTATACAATAAAGTATTAACATTACAATTTTATGAAATTATACGTGTAGGAATTGTTGCTTTATCGTAATGGTAATTAAGTTTCATACGATCAGTTTTAAAATGTGCGTATTTATATACTACTAATGGTAAAAATGAGTGTTAGGGTGAAGGGTTCTTTAATAGCAATTCAACTAAACCTGATATTAACATCATTATCCGTCAAAAGACTAATAAGACACATTTTGAAATTTATTTAAAACTAAGGTTTGTCCCTCATGCAAAGCATTCCTTAGATGGATTTGGATTCATTAAATTTTGGAACTTTAGATTCATTAATTTTCAACAGTTTGGCTTATGTTATTTTTATCCATCAAACTTTTCGGCCTCTAGTGTCACTGATGAGGAATCATTTTCCGAAATGTGCACATATGACACATCAAAATTCAACACAGGTACTTGTGTTATATTATATACAACTATAGATAATGATTTTGTGCTAGATTACTAAAATGTTCTTCTTTTACTGAAAAAAAACACATTTCCTTTTTAAGTTTTGTCATATAAGGGCACCTGTAAATAGCATAACAAGGCGGTTTCGTTAAAGCTGATTAAAAGCGTTGACAGCTTTCCCTTCTTCTATCAGTGTATAAAGGAATCTTGGAATATATACTATACTTAGGATACAATCGATAGGGATAACTTCTTGAACTTATTTTATCATTATCACTAAATATTTGAATTTGTTAAAAGTAGATAGAAAACAAAGAATACAAGCTCAAAAACATAATAAAAAAGGATTTTCTGCAATCACTATTTTCTATCTTTTTTGTCTGAGAATAACAGATCGTTCACCAACAAGGGTTCTTAATGTCTTTCATTTGTCGGTTTTAAATTTAGTCATAAATATTAATAATATTAATAAATATTACAAATATATACAACATCGTAATAAAATCAATACAGAAACCGCTATCCGTATTATATTGTTGTATTGAAAAGATGCCATAAAATTACGTGAACTAATTATTAAAACCTACCTGCGTATATAATTTACTGAAAAATATTAAAAACGTATCCAATTACATATTGCTCAATGTCGTTGTAACGTTGAGATTTTTTGTTCAGTGTCGTTGTAACGTTAAGATTTTTTGCTCAGTGTCGTTGTAACGTTGAGATTTTTTGCTCAGTGTCGTTGTAACGTTGAGATTTTTGCTCAGTGTCGTTGTAATGTTGAGATTTTTTGCTCAGTGTCGTTTTAACGTTAAGATTTTTCAAAAGCTACTTTAACTGTTATGATATAATATCTTCTAACCTAAACTTTTTGAGGAAGTAGGAAAAATTAGAAGCAGTATCAACTGTGATTAAAGTTATTCTTTTTTCAGATTAAATATATTCATTTTTTTTTTACTTTTTGTCAATAGTCACTGTGTTTTAATCAGTTTAACAAGGTGGTTTTGTTTGAGCTAATGAAACGAGTTGACAGCTCTACCTTCTTTAATTTATGTGTTTAAGGAGTATTTGAATATATTCTTAGGAAACAATCTATAGGGATATCTACTTGAACATATTTTGTTAAATTATAAGAAATTATGTTTTTAAATTTTAAGATAGACACAAAACAGAATTCAAGCTCAATTTGGGTTATCGCAAAACGCAAATTCACATCTTTATTATCTTAGAATAATAGATAGTTCACTAACAAGGAATCTCTACACCTGTCATTTTGTCAGTTTAAATTGGATCATAAATATTAATAAATTGATTGTAAATATAACATAACAACGCAATAAAATCAATACAGGAACCGCTATCCATTTTATATTGTTTTCATTGAAAAGATGCCATGAAATTACGTGAGCTAATTACAAACACCTACCTGTATTTATATTTAATGATAACAATATCCCAAACACGTATCCTAACGTAATAGGCAAGAAATTAAAAAAAAACTCCATCAATATTGCAGAAGACATTTATTGCATATTATGAATTTGATCGACTGCATTTGTAGTGTTAATATTTATCTGTTGTGATAACAACCAACCATTAAAATGCTAATTACTTAAATATTTAGCTTTTAGGGGAGGGAGAAAAGAGGATAAACATTATCAAAAGTTAGCACAGTCAGCATTATTGGCTTGTAGTTATATTTATACCACTACGGAAGCTCATGTTGGTAGAGTGCTCGCTTTGTATGTAAGAGGTCAAGGGCTCGAGCCTCAGCGGGTCTGACCAAGACTTACAACTGGTAGTGACTGTTATTTCGCCAAACACTCGGCATTTAGAAATAAAAGTCTTGGGGTCCTTCGGATGAGACCCTTAAAACCGATGTCCGTGTCACGGCAGGCTTGGCACGTTAAAGAACATTATCTACATGTTGCCCCTAGCACGCTGCAAAGGTCAAAGTTCCTATAGCTAGCTATAGCTGGTAACGTCTCGATATAAGTGAAATATTCTTGACTGGAACGTAAAACCCTATTAAATTAATCAATCAATTAAAATTACTATTAAGGATTGTTGACCTGACTGGACTAATTAATATGCTGTATTTTTTTTACGTACCAATCTTTTGATTAATGACAGGCTTTTTACTTACACAATTAGATTTGGTTCTCATCAATCAGTTATTTTACAAAAAGCTTCTTCTTCAAAGATTTAATTATTACCAGAGATTGATAACAGAAAACAGACACCATGTCTACATTTTGTCCGAATGGCAGTTCAGATTTTAGCTTATTTCAGATGCTTCACTTTTACGGTGACCCTTCGTATATGTATATGTGCATTTCAAGCGTTTAATTGCCTCGACGTCTTCAAGCGCATGAAATATTTTTTTCTAAGCTATATCGAGATATAATATTTGTACAATTCAACATTTAGCAAGACACCACTTTTCCCATTTTTCTAAAAATGTCATTCTCTTGGGTTATACATTTTTACAAGATTCAGTTACGTGGTATGACTTTTTTATGACGCATTTCGAAGATATTCACTTACAAGTAATGGTGTCCATTTGGTTATTATGTCTGGCTTCAGTACAGTATTCTTCGTTGATGATGTTATTGTCATGAATATATGACAGCTACACAGTTTATTGGACATTCAAAATGGTCGTTTTGTGTTCTTTATTATTCCTTAGCCGCTAGAAATAATCTTTGTGTAAATATTCACATTCAGTTTCATTCGGAATAATGGTCTTTGGCAGTTTTTAATTAGGTCAGTTTATATAGTTTATTCTCGTTTCATTGCATTAACATTCAGGTCTAAAATTTAAATCGCAGCTGCAGATAACGTATATTATCCAGGTCAAACAATCTATGTCACAGCTGCAAGCTGACTTATACACACACACACGCGCGCGCGCGTGTGTGTGTGTGTGTGTGTGTGTGTGTGTTTGTGCGTTTAATTTTGAACTGCATATATTCTGCCTGCTTGTCGGTTTTAACAAAAAGACATAAATGTTTTAAAAGAAAAGTGTAAATATTTATTTATCAGAGTGGTGAATGGAATGTAGAAATTAAGAAACAAGATCTTTTCATCCATATTTAAAAAAATTTATTTCCTGTAATGGTTGTCGCGATTTAGAATTGTATGCATGCTTTCAAGTTACTTTATAACAAACTCATCGGATACCATTTTATTACTTTTATTAATATATGTTTAAGACTAAATTATCGTTATCTTTGTTTGCATTAAAACCTAATGTGTAAAAAGAGTCTCGGGCATCTGAAGCTTTAAGCCGATGTAAAAAAAAATATGTAAAAAGTTATTAAAGTTATTTATCTAGAAATTAGTGGGTTTATTATCTTTTGTGTTCATGACGGTTTTCGCATTTTATGCTTATTACACCTGCTTAATCGATCCATACAACAATTATTACCATTCTGCTGAAAGTTGTATGGTTGTTTATTTCTTTACGTCTACGAACACACACACACACACACACACACACACACACACACACACACACACACACACATCTATAGACGAATTAATCTCTGACATACATACTTGGGTTTCTTTAAGACTCACTATTTATTAAAGTCATTGTTATAGGAGTCTTATTTCCTTAATTTAAACTACTTAAAAAGCTTCCAAATAGCTATCGTTCATAGTTGCTATAATACTATAATTTGATTTATAGAAAATCGCCATTCTATTGTCAGGAAAATCAAACACGTATCAGTTAACTTATTTTAGCCTATAACGACCCTTTACACTACATCATATTGTATATAGCATTCAGAATTCAAACCCAAAATCGATAAAAACAGAACACGGTTAGTTAATTTGAAATCTTTGAAAACGTACAATTAGGTAAAAACTCTTGTTAAATTGACGAAATGATTGGTGAAATTAAAAGTTTCAAACAACGCGTTATTGATTCCCCATTATGTAAATAGTAGCACGTTTACAACACGATAAATTGCTTGTTTAGAAATCCTTTCCTGTCAAACGATATTAATCGGACACTTTAAACGCACCTAGGTATCGATTCTGATAAACATGAGATTTCACAAACATATTATTACACTAAATGTGATGGATATATTTTATTGCAGAATATATATTGAATAAAGGAATCCTGAATTGAGTAATAAACATGCAAAACACTATTAATGAATTAACGATGCTCGTTAGACGATTTCTTCCACAGTGCAATGTTCGTTAGAACAATAACAGCATGAAATTGAGCATGTTGCACTTCTTAAGGTGACGGAAACTTAAACGTTAACTGAAATATCGTTTATAAGACTAATAACATTTGAAAAGTTTATTAATTATGACACAAATTCTTGTATAAATCTTCAGATTTGTAAATACATCATTCCAATGACAAACTATAATAATAATAAATTTATACAAATTGAGATAAAAGCAATACTTGCAAAAAAAAATTAAGGCCTTACAATGTCATTGTAAATTATATTAAATAAAACAAAATGAATTGTATATTACACACATCAGTATGTGTTAACAATGCTAGTGCTAATCCTTACCGAGTGCAATGTCCTAATTGTGATTCATGAATTTCATAAGTCGAGCAAAGTAACAAAACAGGGCAATTATTACCTTGATATTATTTCAGGAGAAAAATACTTCAGAAATCCTGGGATCATTAATGACAGTTTTTAACCTCCGGGATATGTCATTGATACACTTCAAATATATACAACATGTTTTGTTTTAAACATTTTAGTCTTCATGCTATCATGGGTTTCTATATCAAATCGAAACATTTGTTTGAAATGTCAGTAATTCTCATTTGAGGGGTAGGAATTATCAAACAAAAGCTTCGAAGAAAGATCACTCTTCTGGAAGCTGTAATCCGAGATAAATGTTGAGGATGAAGTATCGTATAAGACCGTGAAATTAGATTTTGACGATTTTAGGTCCTAATTACTGTCCTTAAGGTTCATTGGTATTTTTTATTATATTACCAAATAGAAATGGAGTGAAGTAGAGTAAAGTAATGGTGTTTAATCTCTCAAGTCAAGATTTTTTCACTTATCAAGAGGCTGTCAGTTCTGTGATGGTTTAGTAAATCGGATTATCCGAAAAAAATACCGACATTCGGCTAAGGAACCGACGAAATTTCAAACTCTCAGATCTGCCCGAGCGGTATTCGAAAATAGACGGTGACTGGCTACTGATAACCGTTTGGCCCACCAAGGGCTTCAATCAAGGGCTTCAATTCAACAATTAGAGCGATTATGGGTATTTAAAACCAACACAACTTGCTCCATAAGTTTTATATGCAAGAATGGGAAAAATTTTAAAGGAATCTTTAATTAAGTATTAAACATACAGTGCACTGTTACTGCCTTTAACGATGATCGTAAGGATGATTTCTTCCTCAGTACCATGTAAGGTAGTTCAATTAAAGCATGAAATTGAGCATGTTGCTGTTAACTGAAATATCGGTTACAAAACAAGGTTCTGTTTTAATATTATTTGATATTTCTATTAATCACGGCAGATATTCTTGTGTAAATCCCCAGATTTTGAAAAATCCTTCAAATAAAAAACTATAATAATACTTAAAACACAAATAAGAAAAAAGCAGTACTTGTGAAAATAATAGACCTTACAGTACCTCATTGTTGTAATTATATTAAACAACTAAATAAATTATATAATTTACACATCAGTTTGTGTTAACAATGGCCGTTGGTGCTAATCCTTACCGAGTGCAATGTCCTCATTGTGATTCATGAGTTCCTTAAGTCGAACAAAGTAACAAAACAGGGTAATTATTACCTTAATATTATTTCAGGAGAAAAATACTTCAGAAATCCTGGGATCATTAATAATAGTTTTATACCATCCGAGATATGTGATTGATACACTTCAAATATATACAACATGTATTGTTTTCAACATTGTGTTATCAATAGAGGTACCTTCTTGTGTTTAAAATCATTTCGCAACATTTGATGGAAATTTCAACAATCTTCATTTGTTAGGTAGAACTAATTAAACAATAGCATAGAAGCAAGACCCCTTTTCTGATATCTGAAATCTTCTATGAATGTTAAGGATGAAACGTCGAATAAGAGCGTGAAAATTCGTTTTTAATTTGGTCCGAATGGTTGTCTTTTTACTTGGTAGGTTTTTCGATAATATTTACCTTATAGAGTTGAATATAATAAAGTGGAGTAATGTGTTTAACCCCCCCCCCCCCCCCGGTCACGATTCTGCAGATATCGGGACGGTCGGTTCTAGGATGATAATAGAGAGAGTACCCCCCCCCCCAAAAAAAAAAAAAAAAAAAATAGGCTAGCGAACCGACAAACTTTCTCAAACTAAGATCTGCCCGAGCGGTATTCGAATATAGACGGTGACAGGCACATGATAACCGTTTAGCCACCAAGGCATCTATCGTTAAGGGGCTTCAATTTAACCATTTAAACGAATACGAGTATTTTAAAAACACTACAAGCTAATAGATCTGGTATGCGAGGTTTGGGAAAATTGAAAACGAATCATAAATTAACTAGTGAACAATTTTTTTAAAATTTAAAAGGAATCCTAAATTAAGTAAGTAAACATAAACAACATTGTTACTGACATTAACGGTAATCGAAAGCACCAATTCTTCCATAGTACAATGTCTGTTAGTACAATTGAGCATGTTGCGCTCATTTAGATGAGGGAAATCTTAATGTTAACTGAAATATCCTTTACAAGACTAGGTTATGTTAATATTATTTGATATTTATCGTGGCAGATGTCCTTGTGTAAATCCCCAATTTTATAGGTATCCTCCAAATAAAAAAACTATAATCATAGTTAATACCCAATAAGAAAAAAGCAGTGCTAGTAAAAATTATTAGGCCTTACAATATATGTCATCGCTGTAATTATATTAAATAAAATAAATGAAATTTATAGTATATATACAAATCAGCTTGTGTTAACAATGGCCGCTAGTGCTAATCCTTACCGAGTGCAATGTCCTCATTGTGATTCATGAGTTCCTTAAGACGAACAAAGTAACAAAACAGGGTAATTATTCCCTTGAAATTATTTCAGGAGAAAAATACTTCAGAAATCCTGGGGATCATTAATAACAACAGTTTTATTCCCTCCGGGATATGTGATTGATACGCTTCAAATATATACAACATGTTTTGTTTTAAACATTTTTGTCTTCATGCTATCAATAGAAGTAACGTCATTTGTTTATATATCGAATCGAAACATTTGATGGAATTTTAACAATCCTCATTTGAAGGGTAGAACAAATTAAACAAGAGCGTAGAAACAAAATTGCTCTTTTAGAACCTGAAATCTGAGATGAATGCTAAGGATGAAGTGTCGAATAAGACCGTGAAATTATTTCTGATTTTGGTCCTAATTACTGTCCTTAAGGTTGACAGTGTTTTATATATAATATAACCAAAAAGAAGTTTAGTAGAGTAAACTTATGGAGTTTAACCCCTCCAGTAAATATTCTTTAAGTAATATCAATACAATATCTTTATTCAGCATAAAGTATTACAATGTTTATATCTATCGAGGCGGTCAGTATTGGGATGGTTGAGGAAACCAGAGTTCCCGAAAAAGGCAGACAAATGGCAAGGGAAACGACAAACCTTTTCATATTAGGATCTGCCCGAGCGGTACTCGAAAATAGGCGATGAAAGATTACTTTAACCGTCAATTTTTCAGCCTCCGAGGCATCTACCGTTTAAGGGCTACAGTTAAACAATTGATGCGATTACGGATATTTAAAATAAAAACCTTCTTATTTAATAGGTTTGATATAACAAGACTGGGAAAAATTATATTCACTCCGATTTATATTCACTTTCGTCAAAACATTTCGCTGTATACCACGAAACACAATAGGTTGTTAAAGACATGTATTTAACAATAAGATGAAGCCAGTTTTTGTGTCGCCTGACTAGGCGACATATAGGTATTACTCTCGTCGGCGGCGTCGGCGTCGTTGTCGGCGTCTGCGTCGGCGTCGGCGTCTGCGGCGTCCGGATTTCCTTGTCCGGAGCATAACATTGGTGTTGTACATTCAAATGACTCCAAACTTGGTGTGCATGTTTCTGGCAATGACTCGAAGTGCAGTGCACAAGAACCACAACTCTATCTTGTTTCCGTTTTTGAATTATTTTCCTTTGATTGATTTTTATAGAGCATTTCTTGTTCGCAGCATAACTTTGGTGTAGTATGTTCAAATGACTGCCAAACTTGGTGTACATGTTTCTGGCAATGACTCAAAGTGCAGTGCAGTGTACAAGAACCACAACTCTATCTTGTTCCGTTTTTGAATTATTTCCCTTTGATTGATTTTTATAGAGCATTTCTTGTACCGGAGCATAACTTTGGTGTAGTAAGTTCAAATGACTCCAAACTTGGTGTACATGTTTCTGGCAATGACTCGAAGTGCAGTGCACAAGAACCACAACTCTATCTTGTTCCGTTTTTGAATTATTTCCCTTTGATTGATTTTTATGCAGTGTCAGGCGACACATCTGTTTCAAAGAAACATATCTAGTATTGTTTAACAACCATTCTTAACCTTATATTTTCCCTTAATAAGATTCAGCTTATATTTTCCATCCTTTTTATACTACAGATAAAATGTCTAGACAATATTAGAATTTAGATATCATAAGTTTAAACTGGTCTTCATAAGTTCAACTTAAATCCCTTAATATCTTGAAAACTATAAAAATCATTAAAATATCAAATAGAGGAATGATTTGGAATCTATAGCTTGGATAACTGGAAAACTAATTCTAGTAAGATTTTTAAAATTTTAAATACAGGAATGATTTGGAATCTGTAGTCTGTAGCAAGCACACACACACACACACACACACACACACACACACACACACACACACACTTTTTGATAACAATTTTGAGAAAGGTAGGCTATAACTGCCTTAAAGGTGGAACAAAAGTAGTAGACACAGACAAAGGGGAACAACTCCTACATAATATTTCAATTCATGTCGTTTCTAATAAACATGTTGTCGCTGTCAATAATAAAATTAAAAGCATTAAAACATTGTATGAAGGAGGTCAAGGCTTTGTAAAACTAGCCACATTAAACTCACACAAAAGCATAAGTAGAAAATGGTTTTAAAATCCGGATTTTGACGGGAAGTGGATATAATATTGTAAAATGATATTAGATAGTAAGATTCACCTATGAGTACTTTCAATGGCTTCCTATATTCCTAATAATTATATATATATATATATATATATATATATATATATATATATATATATATATATATATATATATATATATATATATATATATATATATTCGTGTAACTTAAGTTTGTAAATGAAACATTAAAACATTGTATGAAAGAGGTCAAGGCTTTGTAAAACTAGCCACATTAAACTCACACAAAAGCATAAGTAGACTTCTACAATGGTTTTAAAATCCGGATTTTGACGGGAAGTGGATATAATATTGTAAAATGATATTAGATAGTAAGATTCACCTATGAGTACTTTCAATGGCTTCCTATATTCCTAATAATTATATATATATATATATATATATATATATATATATATATATATATATATATATATATATATATATATATATATATATATATTCGTGTAACTTAAGTTTGTAAATGAAACATTAAAACATTGGATGAAAGAGGTCAAGGCTTTGTAAAACTAGCCACATTAAACTCACACAAAAGCATAAGTAGACTTCTACAATGGTTTTAAAATCCGGATTTTGACGGGAAGTGGATATAATATTGTAAAATGATTTTAGATAGTAAGATTCACCTATGAGTACTTTCAATGGCTTCCTATATTCCTAATAATTATATATATATATATATATATATATATATATATATATATATATATATATATATATATATATATATTCGTGTAACTTAAGTTTGTAAATGAAACATTAAAACATTGGATGAAAGAGGTCAAGGCTTTGTAAAACTAGCCACATTAAACTCACACAAAAGCATAAGTAGACTTCTACAATGGTTTTAAAATCCGGATTTTGACGGGAAGTGGATATAATATTGTAAAATGATATTAGATAGTAAGATTCACCTATGAGTACTTTCAATGGCTTCCTATATTCTTAATAATTATATATATATATATATATATATATATATATATATATATATATATATATATATATATATATATATATATATATATATATTCGTGTAACTTAAGTTTGTAAATGAAACAGAAACCAAAACCACGAACTTATATTAATTTACGTTCGCCTTATTAAGTTTTATTTATCAAATTTTGAACAATTCTGTCTACTAAAATTTTTTTACACATCGCATATTCAAAGTTGTAACAAAAATCCTTATGTAGATTTTGTTGCGACATTATGACTTACTCGTTAGTGGTAGTAGATAATCTAGCACAGTAAGGCCTAACATTTGCATAAAAACGGTTGGACATTTGATATAACGTTTTATATTTAAGTCGATATTTGTTTGGTCGACAGCATCTGATCGTTTCTTTTGACTGTACCGGTTGGACATTTGATATAACGTTTTATATTTAAGTCGATATTTGTTTGGTCGACAGCATCTGATCGTTTCTTTTGACTGTACCTTTTTTTGTCTCAATGTCTTGAACTGTTTTATTATTTTTCCTATAAAGAAACGCACTTATACACAGAACAGTTTTGAGTCAAAATAAAAAGCACAATAAGCTTAATTATCAAACGATGTAATAGATTTTAGGTGACAGAAAAAAACTTTTATTATTATTATTATTATTATTACTATTTTAACGCAACTTAAAAACTATATAGATCATGTACATGTGGCATACAGTAAGAGTTGTCTCTCTTACTCTGAATGACTTTATTCAATGAAACATCTCTGCGTTTTTTACTTTTTTTCCCATCAATTTATGGCTAATTCTTGACGTTCAAATGCTTATTGGCTTATAATTGTAACAATTTCAATTTTATGTTTTAAAACATACTTACAAAAACGGCTTTGCTAGCATTTAATGATGTATTTGTTAAGACAATGTTGATAATTTTCAATATTTACCTGCAAGGTAGTTCAGTTGAGTTGAGTAATGGTGTTTAGCGTCCCAGTCAAGAATATTTCAATTATATTGAGACGTCGCCAGCTATAGGCGAAAGTGCAGAAATAATTTTGCCTGTGCGTTGCGTTGATGGCATTATACAGCAGTGTTCTTTATCGTGCCATGCCTGCCATGACACGGGACCTCGTTTATTTTAAGTTCCCATCCGAAAGAAACTGTGACTTTCATTTCGTAATGCCGAGTGCTTGACAAAAGAACAGTCACTACCCACTTTTAAGTCTTGGGTCAGACCCGGCCGGGGTTCGAACCCACGACCTTCCACTCACGGAGCGAGCACTCTACCAACTGTGCAGGGTAGTTCAGGGTTCTATATTAGAACAAAAAAAAAAAAAAAAAAAACAAAACAAAACAAAACAAAACAAAACAAACAAAATAAATTTTCTATAACTTTTAATATTAATTATATTTCTCTATGAGAAATAACAACAAGATTGTTAAAAGCGATTACGAAAACAAGATTGAACTTAACAGCGATTACGACAACAAGATTGTTAAAAGCGATTACGGAAACAAGATTGAACTTAACAGCGATTACGACAACAAGACCGAACTTAAAAGTGTTTACGACAACAAGACTGAACTTAAAAGTGATTACGACAACAAGACTGAACTTAAAAGTGATTACGACAACAAGACTGAACTTAAAAGTGATTACGACAACAAGACTGAACTTAAAAGCGATTACGACAACAAGCTTTGAGCATGCGCTTACATTCTTTTCTAAAATTTCGATTTAGCAAACTATAGATGATAGGATTAATGAAATTACTTATGAAATATGAACGAACACATAAATTGTAAAATATTTCTTCAGTATCAGAACTGAAACTATGAAAAGCTGTTTTAGAATATTTTAAAATATTGGCTATTAAAAAGGGAACAAAACTGATTAAAAAGGCAACAAAAACAGCTAAAAATATATAAGTTGTTCTTAACGTGTGAAGATCATGTTTTCTCTTTCGAGAAGCAGTTGCAATGCTAGTGTTTTTTTGTAAATGTATCTTTGAAACATTTCCGGAATCTCCCATCATTTGACCGGAAATGATTTATAATATACTCTTTAATGTATATAAGACTGTTTGATCGTTTCGACTTTGGTCGATTATTTTCGTCGTCCGACAATGCTGATATCGACTCTTCTTCGGAAACTACTGTTGATGTGGTTGGGTCTTTGGTTTTAAGCATGTCTTTTGCTGCTGGTGATGACGAGTTGTCTCCTATTGTCATGCGTCTTCTGTTGCGAATTTCTATGCCAATGCGAGAATATAATAATGTAAATATTGCAAATGTCACTAGAAAAGCCAATATCAACGTGCCATAATAAATCAGTGGAAATAACGATCCTTTTATCTCGTCTGCTGTTGAACATTCAGTTCCAACCAAACCAGGATATCCGGTTTCTACCGTTTTCAAACCATATAACACTAACGCCGGCCATGAAAGGATTGCACCAACTGCCATTGCAACAACACAAAGGATTTTGACTTTTCTTATTGGAAATCCTTTAAATGGCTTACAAACTTTATAATACCTATCAAACCCAACACTTATCAATATTATACATGATGATATAACAGTAAAGGATAACACAAAACGTAACAACTTGCAGACGATAGGTAAGCTAAACGTGTACGGCTGCATGAGATCTCCTAATTCTGACGGCATACCTATACAGCACGAGATCAGATCTAAACTAGCTAAAAATAAGACGAAATAGTGGGATGGCGATTTTTTCATCCGAAAATAATAAATATAACAAACTAACATATTTCCTGTATTCCTAGAACCATCATAATTATGACTAGAATAATTACGGGTAACAACAACATTACTTTTTCATAGTTCATTACATCCAACGTCATATTTAATGATGAATGGTTTCCAGTTTCGCTTAAGTTAACCATTTTAACGGAATGGTTTAATACTACAACAGCTATCTTTTATGGTTGCTCACACATTCCAAGATCTTTGGTGATGTCATCATCCATCCTGTAATTATATTATAAAATGATATAAGTCTAGGTATATGAATATATACATGTATATACTAAGTTCTGTATATATCTTTTGAGTAATTCTGGTCACTTGGTTTCCATATAATCCAACAAACAAAATATTTGATTTCTAAGAACAAGAGTATAGTGACTTTGTGTGACGCAATTGATAGTAACTTAATTATCATTATTTTATCACAATAAGACGGTATTCCAAGCCACGCCAACTCGGAAAACTATATATACATATATGCGTTGATTTAACAATGATTTGACGATCGACGATGAGTCAGTTTTACTTTTATAGATTTTCCTATTTTGTGATACAGAAAACGGGGGATTGTTATGGAATTTTTAAATAATCGAGTATATATTATATTTCAAAATTATGATTCGCTGATATTAATGAATAAATCCGTCTGAAAGAAAAACAATGTGTCCTTTTTTGCTATCTTCTGAGTTTTTCTGAATGTTTGTGATGAACTTGCAATATCGAAGACCAGCCTGTCTGTCTTAAACCAATGGAATTTCCCGGAATATTTGTGGCGTTACACCCTTTGTGCTATAATTGTTATTTCCTGTCAGCATTTTATTATCATCTTACATAATTATGCGCAATATATATATATATATATATATATATATATATATATATATATATATATATATATATATATATATATATATATATATATATATATATATATATATATATATATATATATTTATAGATAGATAGATATTGTACATGTGCGTCATTTTTATGTGTTTAAAAATTTGCAATTAAAATTTAAATGTTTTACATTGCCTCGGACATTGCCTTGTTTTAAAAGCAATATTTGTATTATATTACAAGGCGTAGTTGATAGATAGCATTATATTTACTAAGCCTTTCAGGGTATTGTGGCAAAATTTAAATACAGCGTAGTTCCTACTTTTCAACTTTCACAAAATTCGTCAAACAAACCTCTCCAACAAATTCTGTTTTAATACAGTTTTTTTTTACTTCCCTGCTACTAATAAAGGCGTGTTATTTGTTTCGTATGTTTTTATTGTCGTTTTGTCCAACTTTTATTATTATTATTATTATTATTATTATTATTATTATTATTTTAGAAAATCTGTGAAAAATATATATCACGTCATTATTAACGAAAATTAATTGTCAAAACCCCATGCAGATTACATACCTTTTATCGAGTAAATTGTTTTTTCCCGGTGTATTCACATGAACATGTAATATTATAGCTACATGAGAATTGTATTTCCATGTTAGAAATAATAAACTCCTTTTTAACGATTAATTTGCATATTACATTATGTATTGTTACAGAGCTTTATATAGTTTCTATCAACCAATGACATTTTACTGGTACTTATCTCAGCTATCAACACTACCCTTGTTAAAGGGTTGAAGTACTTGTCTGGCAGATAGCGGACAAAGTTGAAATACACTAAAGAATGAATACACCAGTATCCTACGGGTTAAGAGTATCTACTAACAAAATGTCCGTTAAATTGAAAAATTTTCTTACTTAGTAAAAATTTCCTTTAACTTAATACAAATAAATGTTTGTATTTATAATTGTACTTTAAACAGATTATCTTTTAAAGTGGGCTAAAAGTCAAGTCCCGATCAGTCATGAGCATCTCACATGGTACGTTCGTCTTTTATGAAATCATTTTTAATAAGTTGGTGATGTTGATGCATTACATATTTCGTTCAAAGATACATTCTCGTATTTCCATATATATATATATATATATATATATATATATATATATATATATATATATATATATATATATATATATATATATATATATAATATATATCCTTTCATTTTAACGAGACACGCTCGGTATAATACACATGCAAAGCAGCAACTCAAGTACGTTGCTTTTCAAACATTCATTCACTATTCCACCACATAACATTAAACACGAAGCTAGTATTCGTGTGAACGGTTTTAGTCGTGTTTGCATTTTATTACTCAGAAGAGTTTAGAAAAGATTCAACACATGCATGTTTAATTCATTTCCTTTTTACACTTACAATTATGTCCAGCTGTCCATCTGGAAAATAAGTAGGTATCAAGTAGTGAAACCTTTTAACACCTTTTGGACAAATTATCAATATTGTCCGGTTTATAAAATATGGGAAGGACTTGTTTAATTGTTTTAAGTGACCGGATTTCAATCTCATTGTTAACATATAAAAGTCGCCAAAATGTGGTTCAACCATATGCCACGTGATATTCCACAAGTTGACGTGTATGTGAATTTAGTAATTCCACTGGCTAATAAATTGCGTAATTGTACATTTTCCCGTAACAGTATTGTCCTTTTTTGAAAAAGGATTTCCCATCAATGAAAGAAACAACTTATAAATGGACATGTAAATGCAGTGGGTTATTCCCTAAAACAGGAAAAAGATAATATAGAATTATAATCAACGTTTTAAATTATTGGCTACTACACACATAACTTATGTTCTATTGAATTTTTTGTGTTATTATTAAATTTGATTAGCACCTTAGCGAAAAAGTTATTGCTTTGATGTGAACATACTCTTATTAGATATTTCACGAGTTAGAATTATTGTCGACGGCGGAGCCCAAGACCAAGAAGGATGTGGTTTGTTTCATCCAATATTTCAACTAAATTGTATTGGTGGTTTGACGACTACATTACTGCATTGTTGATACAACCCTTGAAATTAACGTTTTTTATATTCAACAAAGCATTGGAATACATTCCTTACAAACTTATATTCTGTATTGTTTCTTTCCTTTCAAACTTATATTGTTTTATGACCGTATGACCTAACATCATTTTAATTAGTTTTTGTTAATCAACCTGTTAATTATTGTTTAATGGTAATATTAATATCATTACCTCGGTAAACTATAATTTCTGTAAATGATTAAACGATTCTTTTTTTTTTATTATTATTATTAAAACAAACATTTGTCCCCAAATTGACTTATTCGTATGAAACAAGCAGGATTGTGGCGCGTCTATCTATTTGTGAAGAATATATACATATGATGTTCTGCAGTATGAATATTGGGCATTAGTGTTTTAGTACCGTTTTAGCGCAGTAGTGCAGATACTCTTTCAAACCCATATGCAAAATGCAAATGAAGATCTCACTGAAGATTTTCTTATTCCGGATAAATGGAAAGAAACCCATTGCAAAAGTGAAGTTTAACGGGAGAACGTATACAAATTTCCCCCCATATAGGCTACTATCTTGTAGCATGCGACTTCACAAGTGAAGTTTAGTAAATAAGGTAGATTATGTCCTTAGGACCATAACTCCTACTTTCCTTTGCTTTCGATCGTTGATCAAACACTTAATGCTATTTGTACAAGTAGACACATTGTATGTAGCCAACTTAAAAAGTAAAATTATTGTTGCATTTAATTGTTATCTAAGAATTATCCTTTGTAAAGTTATATTGAAACCTTTTTAAAATATTTAAAGAAACAATTTTCTTTTACGTTTAATAGCTCTCTCTCTCTCTCTCTCTCTCTCTCTCTCTCTCTCTCTCTCTCTCTCTCTTAATCTAATCTAATCCCAACGTTATCTAAAGACGCTAAAACTTATTCGCATGCTTTTATTTAAATAATTACGACAATTTACTGTAATTACCCAATCCCAACGTTATTTTAAGATGCTAAAACATATTCACATGCTTTTATTAGAATAACTACGACAATTTACGGTAATTATCAACACCTCAATGTTAATTGTACAGACTGATACTGTGTTCTCTGTCAATTTAAATTTGGGCTTTAAGCAATGTATAAAGAATAACAAAAAATATGTGGTTATCATGAAAATCATCACGAACAACCCAGACAAAATTGTAAACAAATACATAGATTTAACACCTATAACACTTTATGTAAATAAAGATTATGTTTTCTTATGTACCAAGGAATTATCTAAAATTAGGCTTGATCTTTTCATTTCGGTCGTTATACTACGTTATCGATCAAAAGGTTACCGAATTGACGACGAGATATCGACTTCTAATAACAATTTTAACATTGAACATAAATTTACAAAGTAATTATTTTATCACACAAATGTGCATAAAGATAAAACTGTGCGTCACACATACTAACAAAGTTTGGTAGCAACACTATATGTACATGTGTGTACCAACATGCCATCTACACTGTTATCATACTAAGATACTTTTAACAGAATTGTTGAAAAAGCTAATCGATGTGCAATTATCCATAAAAGGAATTCTTGTCGGATTGGAGAGAGAGAGAGAGAGAGAGAGAGAGAGAGAGAGAGAGAGAGAGAGAGAGAGAGAGAGAGAGAGAGAGAGTGTGTGTGTGTGTGTGTGTGTGTGTGTGTGTGTGTTATATTTGTGTTTGTTTTTATACTTCCTATATTTTCCCCATTATGTATACATATACCTCTTCCGCGTCCATAATCACGACAATTTGACATGTCATACTAAAATAAATCTCTCAGTCAGGTAAATTTTAATATTCATAAATGTTAGACAACCATCACAGATATCATATCAGAATATATTTAAACAGCCCATTTTCATAATCTATCAATATTTTCAATAAAAATTTTCATATTTAATAATCTTACCTTTTGGTACAGAAATTGTGTAATCTGAAAATAATTAGAGGGTATGATCCTCTAACTTACTACTAAACACGTTGAGTCCTAGGAAATGGGGACAAGGTGATTTAAAACCCGTGTATAGATATGAATTATATATAAATCCTCATCTTAACGAACATGATAAAGCCTGTTTTAAAATTTTTAAATCATTATAGAATCTGGCTATTCTCCAGTCACACTTTTTCTAAATCACTTCTTAAAATATTTCACTAATGTATATAAATACAAGCAAACAGAAAGTGTTTAAGTTTTAAAGCTCTCCATTCGTTAATAAATCTACGTGTACACACACTGCTTAATATATATGTATATTAGGATCATTTCAAAAAACTAAACTTCACACCTGAGTTCACCAGGTAAAACACTGTTACAAATTTGTGCATCCTTAAAGACAATACACCAGGTATTTGATTCTTAAGATAGACCTGTAGACTGAAACGTAAATAATAACATGTCACACAAATAAATATTTTCTTTTGTTACAGAGGTTTTGGTCATAGTATTCAAATGTTATTATTATTTTTACCTCTTTGCTGTTTACCATAGACAGACTATTATGTACTCGGTATTGTGTTTTGTATGACAGAATATTTCCCTTTACAATATATATATATATATATATATATATTCTCTTTGTTATCTGCGAAGGTAATTTGTCGGGTTACTTATCTAAAAAATAATAATAAAAAAATATCTACCCCCACGGCCATATGTACCTAAATATCCTATATATCCATTTAATTCGTACAGGTGCACTAAGGAAAAACTAACAAACTTCTTAAATGTTTTTGGCAAAAATGATCTTCGAGATGGAAAACCAACTTTGCTGAGAATTGTTTGTGGCTAAAGACAGCGTCATAATAGTGTCATGTGCAGAATTTTGAACTTTATACAAAGAAATATTCAAAATTCTGCATATGACAAATAAGAGAAATATTCAAAATTCTGCACATGACAATTAAGAGAAATATTCAAAATTCTGCACATGACAATTGACTTGGAATTTTATAGAATTGGAGGAAAAAATTTTTAAAAAAATCCATGCATATTTGAACGGTCCTTAATCCACATCATTCATTCATAAACGCAACAAATATCAAATACAAAAGAAATACAATGAACACAATTGAAACCACAGCCTATCAAATCTTTATGGGATACAGATGCCAAATATTGTCGGTGTGGTTTAAAACCAGTTTCACAACAATAAAAGAGGTAAAATTTCTACACAAATAGCAGGAGAAAATGATACGGTTGCATTCTACTGTGTCGTTATTAAAAAAAAAGCAATAAACAAAATCGCATTTAAAAACAAATTTACACATACTTTTAGCAGGACACGTATTGAATTGAAGGATCGCTATTGCATTCATTTTAATTTGATGTAAATTTCAGGGTACCAACGACTATATGTCATCTCTTTTAAATGAAAAGATGAACAAGTTTAATCAAACCTACAATGTCATCATCACGCCGACAATTTTTTTTATTCTTTTTTGAATGACAAAATAAATATGTGAAATAAAAGCAGAAATTTTATCATTGCGATATTTTGCAATGAATTGCACAGGAAAACATCGCGGCGTTATTATTCTATTCCAATACATGATTGTTTGTGGATGCGTTGTGTGAGAAAGTTTGGCAGTTCGCTTGCGGAAGCTGGTAGCTTTTTCCGTTTATTATGGTTTCTTCCACCATCCCAGATCTGTACGCCTAGATACAAGTAAAGAATCTGTACAAGGGCATAAAACCATAATTCCAATCCCTATAAAATGATAATATATTAACGAACATTAAATAAAACAGATGATTTTATAGCGGCGATATTTTTTTCCTGAAACATCATGGTATCTGCAATTTTCTTCGAATAATTTTTTCTTTCATTTAATAATATCAGCAAATTATGAAAAAATGGCTAGAATAATAGAAATACACAACAAAGAATGACACTGCAAAACCTTTCACGCAAATTCCGAACATAGGGTCAAGTACTGGGTTCCGAAAAACTAGGCGAGGATCGTTGTATTATAAATTGTTTTTCCTGAGTGTTTAAGATTTAAATGGAGACCGGGTTGTCGTATTTTAAAGTGATGTCTATAAAGTCCATACAGATATGTAGTGTTTTTGAATTTGTACTTTGACATGTATTGACGCAAAGTGTCTTAAGTGTTATCTACTTTCAAATCATGAATATTAAATCTGTACACAAACGTGAAAACCTAAAATAATTTAATTGAAACAAATCATAAATATTTTTCTGGAGCCGAATTTAATCCTTTTTCTAGTGCCGAATTGAATCGTAGTCGGTGCCGAATTGACTTTTTACAGTGGTGCCAAAATGACTTGATACCCTTGAACCAATTACCTTTACAATACAGACAAGTGCTCTACCAACTATTCAGACCACTACATAGAAATGATCCTACAGAAATTCCAAACCCATATTATTTTGCAAGTCCATAACTAATGTTCATAAAGTACATACAGATATGTAGTGTTTTTGAGCGTGTACTTTGACATGTATTGACGCAAAGTGTCTTAAGCACTGTAAGTGTTATCTGCTTTCAAATCATAAATATTATTAAATTGCCGGAAAATTTTTAACTACGTTTCATACTTATACAAAGGGAATTGCGCAATCTTCATAAATAAATTACATTCTTAAAAAGTGCATTAATATTTAATTGCATAATATTTCTGGATATTGTAGAATTTTTAACAAACTTTACCTGTCTATTTATAATAATTCAATTATATAATAATAGTAAAAAGTAAATGATTTAAAATTCAATATTTTTATCATCGGTGTTTATTAAAGAATTTAACGTGTTATAAATCGTCCTTTGCATTTCCTTCTTGCTTTTTTTTACAGTCTACAAAAATAATTTTTTAAAAACCATTATTGTTATTTTTGACCTTTACGTGATTAAAACCAGTCATCATCGACCAAGAACTAAAATCTAAATGGTCAACGGTTTTGTATTTCGTTCACAAGTACATGTATATGGAATATATATATATATATATATATATATATATATATATATATATATATATATATATATATATATATATATATATATATATATATATATATTAATTGTGTTTTATGCTCCAGTCAAGTTTCTTTTGCTTACATAGAGACTTTTTGTTTAGGGATGGAGGAGAAAACTGGAGTACCCAGAAAAAAAACCACTAGCGAACTTCAATCTATCTCCCACTAACATCTGTCCGGGTGGAATTTAGATCTATAGCCGGTAAGAGACGCTGTGATTACTTAAGCCCGCGCTTTAGACTACTTGGACTCCTAGGCCCTAGTAGAAGAAAGTTTTTTTATATATATCTAAAAACAAACGTTTTACTTTGCAACAACCAACACAACAAGAACAAGAAAAAATTATGGTGAACTACTTTATAAAACAAGACAAAAAAAGACAAACATGTCGACACACTGATTTTAAAACTACCAACTTTGGACGGACACTGGAGTAAATGACCAGTGATAAAGTATTACACATGCATATATAGTTATGGAAACTGAGAATAGTTCAATAACATTATGAGCTTATTCTTAAAATAATCTAAGTAAGAGGGTATTGTTTTATAATTTTATTTAAGGGGGCTAAAAGTTTTAGATACATGTACTTACTTACCTAATGAAATATTTCACTATTTGAAATATTTGAAAAAAATCATGGCAGTTTTAGAATTGTGTTTAACAATTATGTAACAATAAATAATTAAGTACCTTGCACTTAATATTTGTCATCATTATTTTCAAATTTAAATCAGCTTAATATATACGTGTTTACGCAAGTGATAAAGTATAAATATTGATATCGGTGGTCTAACTACTTTGTCATTATGCTCGACGTAGCCAAGGAAAGTTATTGTAAGTTATTTCAGTGTAAGTTCATAGTTTTAAAAATTCTAATAATTTCAAGAGTTTTATATTAGAATGTTCAATGTCAATTCGTTACTGAAAATCGTTATTTGCATCTGCGATTACCATGCAATATTTCTGTAGAAGGAACATTTTGCCTCTTTCGGGATGTGGCGTGTCAAAAATGGCGATGTTTACACAAAAATTGATTCTTTACGCTGTTTGCTAGTAAGAATCGACAATTTGCCTTTTCTTTCAAAATGTAAATTAACCAACTTTAACTCTGTGCAGAAATATTTCATAGTAATCGCGGATGTGCATAACTTTCCGTTACGACTAGACTCAAGTAAGTGAAAAATACCGGATTTAATTCAAGTTTATTTTTCTGTGAAAATTAAGCAAAAATCACTGTCACAAACATATGACTCAAACAGTAATCAGCCCTTTTGCCACTATTGTCCTTTAATTATTGATGTTTATCTAAAGGAAGCATTTGCGTATTTCACGCGTATTACACGTCAGGATACTACTTTTTAATTCAAAAAGTTTTTTAATTTAAAAACACAAAAAACATTACCTTAATGACTTATATAATCTGGCCAAAAATAATACATAAATAAATAAATAAATAAATAAAAAAGCATTCTTCGCAGTTTTGCTTTATCTAAGTGTCATGTGCAGAATTTTTACAAAGAGAAATATTCAAATTTCTGCACATGACATAAGTATAGATGCATGTAATTTGCTCAGTATCTGCGTTACAGTCAGCGATTGCAATATAAAACGTATCTCAAATAAAAACAGTGATATTTATTTATTCTGTGATTTTTTTTCATATAAATGTTGAAGTTTATTGCCATCAACAGTAAAAAAAATGAAGAATAAAAAATATTAATAATAATAATAATAATAATAGAAATAAAATTACGAAACAACACACATGAATTAAAAAGCAATAGTATAAGCTACTTTTTGAAAAACAGCATCCTAATTTCGCGTCTGTATTTAGAATTTAACATGCCATATATTAGAGGATTGGCTACATTATTTAAATATTGCGATTTTGTACAAACTTCGAACACTTTTATAGCCTAGACTGGTTTCCAGTGTCAATACATTCGTTCTTCTTAAAATCTCTAACGCGAAAAAGGGTATATAACTGAGTATGAACACAACGGTAATGGAGACAAATATGGCGTTCGACCTTCCAATGCGAGCTTTATCCTTCACGGAATTCTGTCTTTTAAATGATCTCACTGATGACGAAGATGACTGCCTGAGAAAAGGTTTCTTAGACATTTCACTAGAATTATACGATATTGGTTTTAATCCTTTCTTTACGGCAAGCATTTCAGATTCTTCGAGTGAAACACACTTTCTTAGTTTCTTCCTATCTGAATTTGGAAACTTGTTAGTGTCAAATCTGAGATGAACATCGTCATGGGTGGTATCTGTCTGTCCTCCTTAAGATTAATCTGTTCATTTCCTTGATTATCTATCTTAAAATCTACAGATGACATCCTTTTAAATTTCTTTTGCTCATTATTGTTCGTTTTATCCGTTATTTCATTATAATGGGAATAATCGGATTTATATAGATTTTGACGATGTACTAGAATTCCGTGCATAGGTTTGTAGTGTTTGAGCTTTATCGTCTAAAGTATTATTTAACAAATCTGGTAGAGACGAATTTCTTCTCATAAATGTATTCGTTACTGGTAGTTCAGATATATTTTCCATTGAAAAAGCCTTATTCAAATTACTTAACTCCGAGTCTCGCCTAATTGACAAACGTGTATTATTCTGAGGAATCTGTGATTCAGAATCCATCACCGTGTATGGAAGTTGTTTGGATTCACTAAACTTATTTTCATTTCCATCATTTAAACTTTGTTTATTACACTGTTCAATGGAATCTGGAATCTTGTCATTTTTTGTACTTAATTCCATTCCATTTTGTAGTTGATCTTCGATATTTTCACTTGGTGGTAAAGAATGCGAACGGTAACGTTTCTTCCGACCTGTATGAATTGCACCATCAACTGTTGACTACTGACGACATGTCCGTAATGGGGTCGCCGATATCTGAATGTTTCCATTTCCATATTCCAATTCCAATTTTAATATAAATTACCGTTAAAATGATTATACATAATATAACAGCAAAACTCAAAATGAAATAATACACTGTCGGGTAAAAAGTGTTAACCATGGATTCGTCATAGGAACAATCAGTACCCACAATGCCCTGTATTTCTGTTTCTACGTTCCTTGATCCCATGATAAAAGCTGATGGCCAAGCAAACATTACAGCAATTAAAAACCCAATAAGAATAAGACACTTAGCCTTCTTTGCAGAAAACTTGTGAAATGGATTGCACAGTGTATAATATCTGTCAAAAGCTATAAATATCATAATCGTTGCTGACGTCATAGCTGCAGTGAAACCAATGATTCGGAAAACTTTACACGATATTGGCTCTCCATACATAAGGGGAAATCTCATTTCAAAAAGTTCAAAAGGCATACTCAGGCAGCAAGAAATAATGTCAAAAACAGCGAGCCAAGATATGAGGATATGTATCGATGTCTGTTTAAAACGAAAATGAAAAATATAAATAGTAAATCCATTTCCAAAAATCCCCAGTATCATCATGATGCCGATAAAAATAATAGCAGGAATATTGTTTTCGGATGCCTTTTCGTTTAAAATCCAAACAATGTAGTCATCTGGCCAAATGATTTGTGTAGTATTGGTAGAATCCATCTTTCTTGAACTTGGTTTATCCAGCATACATGACATAACCGGATATAAAACTCGGTCTATCTAAGAAACATGGCCTAACCCGATATAAAACTCGGTTTATCCAGTAAGCATGGTCTAACCCGATATAAAACTCGGTCTATCCAGTAAGCATGGTCTAACCCGATATAAAACTCGGTCTATCCAGTAAGCATGGTCTAACCCGATATAAAACTCGGTCTATGCAGTAAGGATAGTCTTACCCGATATATAATTCGGTCTATCCAGTAAGCATGGTCTAACCCGATATATAATTCGGTCTATCCAGTAAGGATGGCCTAACCCAATATAAAACTCGGTCTATCCAGTAAGCATGGTCTAACCCGATATAAAACTCGGTCTATCCAATAAGCATGGTCTAACCCGATATAAAACTCGGTCTATCCAGTAAGCATGCCAACAGAAGATGCTTTTTCAGCACAAATTTCTTCAGGTTGAACTTAAAATCTCCCAAAGGCAGTTCGTAGTGCTCTGAAATTAAAATTAAAATTTAACAATTTACCAAAACGTTTGTATTTGACACAAGTTGTGTTTCTTTCAAAACATATGTATTATTAATCTTTATTTACTCTGAAGTGCAGACCGGAGGTATGTATTGATGTGCAGAATTTTAAAGTTGTCAACTTAAAGACTAACCCGTATAATGTGTTTTATTTATCTACGTCACTTCTGTCTTAAACAAATATTTATCCTCACCTTGAGACCATAGCACTTTATTGAAGCATGTTTCTTTAGTTCGATCCCCTACTACAAATTCGAATTCTGTAGAATTAACGTCCTGTAGACGTACTTTTAAAGAGTTAAGAGTCGCGTCTGGTCAATAATTTATCCATTTCCCGTTTTCATTTTCCTTTTATTGTGACTCGGCATTTTTTAAAAGAATTTAACATAGCTATTTTAAAAATTGTAAATGCAAACTCATACGCATCCTGAAACATGTGCAACCCGATACTGTATATATTTAATGAAATTTACATAACTATTTACTAAAATACATGTATATATCCATAAGGTTGACATACGGATAAACATATATCCATAAAGGTGACATACGGATAAACACATATCAATAAATTTTACATACGGATAAACAATGATACTCTCCTAATTTAGGGTAGCTTTAAAAGGAATCATCTATATTCTAGCTTAACGTTTGGATACTAACGACGAGCTGTAGCTTAGACGATAATCTATACTTGAAAGCATAAGTTGTATAGCAAACATTATCAACCACATTTACATGTTTAACGGCATAAACTTTTTGCTTTTTACAGATGTTCTGTGACAATCTTATAACTTGAGTCAAGCAACCTTTTTTCACAAAGTAACTTTTTCTTTGTGGTTCATATTATCAAAAGATTATAATTCCCTTTTATATTAAATCGCAATAACAGGATTAGCTGTAAAACTGATTTACAAAGATTTATTACAGCACGTCAAACCCTCATGACTCCCACACCACCTGGATTCGAACCCCACTGGGACAGACTCTGGTGTGAGAAAGTTTATCAGTTGACTTACCTCACCTGAACGTTTCGATATAAGTAAAACAAATCTTTAATAAGGAGTAAAACACCATTAACTTAATCGATTCCCTGCTGTTACCATTGTCTGTTACGATCTGTTATCTTTAGTAACCTAGGCCTTCTTTTCGTACACATGTACCAATTACTACATTAATACATTAACTCCAATTACATTACGAAGCATTGATAGATGCAAATCGTCATGTATCAATAAAGAGCTTCCAAATATTCAAAGTTTCGTCTTATTCGATTTTGAGATAACTAATTTCAATTGTATGGTTCTTACAACGTGTCAATGCGAAATCATTGTTTGTTTAAAGCACCAGAAGGCCTTTATCAGTGTCCGTTCGTACTAAAATTCATTCAATAAACTACAAATCACTTTCCCAGGCCTTCGGCAAAGAGTAGTATTAACGTTTTTGAGAAAAACACCATTATGAAGTTATACATTCAAATTAAAAACAGTTATCTTCTATATCTATTGACTGGCTTTTGTTGTAAACCTCTTGTAGGACCTATTGGCTGGCTTTTGTTGTAAACCTCTTGTAGGATTTTACCTTTACTCATTTAGGCAATATTGATATAGCTTACCGTTACAAACGATATCAACGATCCAACGATAATGTAATTAATTTAACAATTGTCCACATTAGTATAAATTCAAAAGCATTATCTAAATACACGAAGGTAGAAAGTTTTAATGAGAATCAACAAGGTTTCTGTTATTTAAGCATGTTCTTACTACACTGTTTGATTATATTCATTGAACCATCAATATAATATCTGCTTATTATGACGATTTACAATGGCCCTTAGGCGATGCCGTATTATCTGTGTTGTGACTCAATATAACAATAACCAGATATACGTATTTTTCTCTTACACGCCCACAAAATTTGAATAAGGACCAAATCTGGATCATTGTAATAAGATATAAAGATATAATCTGATTGTTTTGCCAAAATTACAGACCTGATAGTACATTTTATTCAAAAGCGCTCGTTCGGTACAAAACAAAACAGACAGCATATTTCATATTTCAAACTTAATTATCAATATATATATATATATATATATATATATATATATATATATATATATATATATATATATATATATATATATATATATATATATAAAGTTGATTAATAAACAGTTGGTTTAAAAGGCAATGATACGAATTTGTCTAGAATTAAATCTTACATTGTACTTTTTCTGAATTTTAGCTACATGTGCATACTATAAAACCAGGCAGCTTGAACTCAATAAGAAATTCAATTCCCCATAATTTTAAGTTAACTCTATTTAAATGAGGCTATTTGGGTGATATAATTTTTGAGCAAATGTTATTAATATTCTTCCTATTTTCATTTAATTTGACGTTCCATATGAATAATTCTGCCTTTCAATAGAGTCAAAAATTCAATGCCAGCAGCTTTAATTGCACAGATCATGTTTAAAAACACATACAATGATTAAATAAGGGTCGATATCAAACATCCTTAAGCAGGTAATAAAGTATCTTTATTGTAGTTTCTCCTTGGACACAGAATTTTTAAAAACAGGAAAAACCCAGTATCCCCAGACCACCATATACGTACCATATACATACCTATAAAAATGTTTTGTGTTTATATACCGCTTTGTCCGGGAATGTTGTCCAAAAAACCCGTTAAATCTTAACACCTTATTCTTCAAAATGGCGATGCACACAACAGTCACATTCCTTTTAATTGTCCGTCTTGACAATATAATATCTCAGCAGATGATTTCCTTGGGCGGGTAGATTTTACGTTAGAATACGGAATTATTTACCCCTCAAACCAAAGGCTGTTATGTTTAACGCTCCATTGACAAACTTAAATAAATTGATCGGGTTACTTATTTTTATGTACAAGAACGAGTTAAAACGTATCCGTAAATAAAAGATTTTGAATGGAAAGACCGAAAATTATTTTAAATATCAAAGCTCCTGTTTGAAAAAAAAATCTTAGTATTTATCGATGATGTAATATTTAAATGAATTTGGTTATTAATATTTTTAAATGACATATTTTGTGTATATTTTACATGTAAAAATTGGCTATTTAAAGTTGTAAATAAATGCTTCTCGCTCGAATGTGTCGGCGTTGAAGCATTTACATAATGAAACTTGAAATTTTTAATCTAGCAGAAAATATTTTCAAAATATTATTAAGTTTTGAAATGGTCGTATTGAACGTAATTTTGAAGTCTTTACATGACTTGATATAATTTGTATAAAAGATCTATACTTTTTCATCTAATGATGAATAATAGTGATTGCAATTTGAAGATGTGCAAACCATCTTGTTACAATTTTCTCATAGGTGTACTTATTTTTATTTATTTATTTATTTATTTATTTATTTATTTATTTATTTATTTATTTATTTATTTATATATTTGTTAGTTAGTTAGTTAGTTAGTCAAATAGTTAGTTAGTTATTTCTATTTATTGAACGCGCGTGGCAAGTTAAAAACCCTCCGTGCACATTGGCCTTAGCGCACTGCAAAGTCACATTTTTTTGCCACTTCACCTTTAGATGGCGACGTCTCGATTTAATTGAAAAATTCCTGACTGGGACGTTAAACCCCATTTATTTATTTATTTATTTATTTATTTATTTATTTATTTATTTATTTATACATGAGAGGAAAAGATAAAACCAGATGTGTCTTTAATATATGTCAGCGTCTTGGTAAACCGTTAAGAGTGATTTTATACTGAATGAAGTGGAGTATTAATATTTACGCCAAAATAATTTCTTTTACCCTTTAACCTTTGGTTCGTCAGTTTTTGACATGGTGGTACCCTCAAGAAGCGAACTGACAAACTTTTGAAATTTTCTCCAATAATCAAAGAAAAAAATGTTATAAGAGAATTTATCATAAATAGTTTATGAAATCGTAAGAATAAAATAACCCGATATATATGTAATAAGCTTAAGAAACCTTCTACTTGATTCATTCTTAATGTTATGTCATATACCGTTATTATTATTATTATTATTATTATTATTATTATTATTATTATTATTATTATTGTTATTGTTGTTGTTGTTGTTGTTGTGACAATAATAATTATATTATTTATTTATTTATTTATTTATCTATTTATTTATTTATTTATTTTATAAAACAATATACTGATCGTTTTTAACAAACTCTTCTTAGAACACGTGGTTTATTGGTCAATTACTTCAGCTGCTTACCGTAGAGTCAATTTGATGCACGTAAATGTTTTTACAAAATTGTACATACATGAGATACTAATAATATGTATGGAAATCCTGTCTCTGTTTAAGTCGCAGTACAAAATGACGCATGGAAACGTTACCATGACGTCAAAATGTTTTTTTTTTTTTTTTGATACATTTTTAAATGAGCGTTTGAGCATCTTGTTTTGATATCTATGTCATATACCACTTTTTAAATGTATTTTTATGATTAATTTCAGAAAGTGGTATATGACATTTATATTCTTATTATTTTCCTTTTAGTGAAAATGTTGCCTATGCATAACCTGTTAGAGATACGTCCGCAAAAACTACATTTCGTCACAAACACGCATCAGTTCCATATGTTGCGAAATTGAACTTCACCGTCTGTCTAACCGAAAGTGGTACCAACATACGGTATGTTGTAAATATTCTTTTAATCAGCTATTGAAAGTTTTAGAGACAGGATAAAATATATAACAAATACTTCTCGGGTCTCGAGGTCATATAGCAGGACAGTCAAATCGGCCTCGGTTAATATGTTCCACTTTTGGGTTGACTGTCCGGTCCATTAATTGTCATATGGCCTGGAGGCCCGAGGAATATTTGTTTTAGACTAAATTGAGATAATCTTTTGATCTCAAAAATGATCTTAAATACCATACGAATTACAGACAAAATCAAAAAGTATTTTACTTTTATTTATGACTCTAGTGATGTTTATTTTTCTTTAGCTGTCCTTAGCTGTTCCACTTTTCATAAGTTTTCATTACAACTTCTATATTAAAGGGATTTTTCCTGATGATATTTTTCCTAAAAATAAAAATTTGGAAGAAAAATGAAACAAATTTAAGGAAGGAAGGAAATTTACAAAAAATAGAAAAAAAAATGTTAAAAATAATATAGAAATAAACGGAAGATTGTTGTGTCTTTTTCCCGGAAAACATTTTTACGACGATTTTTTATGTGTGAAGAAATTACCTGACCTCTATTTAATATAACCATGCTCTGTTATAATTGACGATTTAAGAGCATGCCGAATATAGAAACAAGAAATTTGTTCTTAAATGGCAAATGAAAGAGTTCTCAAATGTCCTTAGATCACGGTGATTAATGCTCTCTCTCTCTCTCTCTCTCTCTCTCTCTCTCTCTCTCTCTCTCTCTCTCTCTCTCTCTCTCTCTCTCTCTCTCTCTCTCTCTCTTGCATGTACAATGTATTCGTAATGTAACTTACAAATTTCTTTTAAGTTTCTTTATAATGTTCTAGTTCATCCGCCCATCCATAGAGCTGTAATGGAAACAAATATTAAATTTAAAATTAACTTTTTAAAACATCTGTGATCTATATTTTAGTTGATAACAATTTTTCTACTTTTACAATGCACCTAGAAATATCAGACCAATCTTTCAAAAGTTACCTCTCTTTGTTGCAATATTTTCAGAATTGCTTAGATGTGGATTAAATGGAGTTTTACATCCCAATCAGCCAGTTTTAGGATAAATGCGGGAGAAGAGTAACCGAGGGAACCTACCGACCTTCAACAAGCGATCTGACAAATTTTCTCACACTAGAATCTGCCAAAAATGCCGAAATTCGAATCTAGGCAGGACAAGGCAATATGATGCGTAAGAAAGCGCTTTAGACAATACAGCAACCATTTGCGTAGACTTTTCTGTATTTGTGATATGTACGAATAAGTTCAAGAAGTAAAACCTACCAAACCTGTCTTTAACAGGCCGCGGTGGCTAAGTGGTTAAAGTGTTAGCTTCAAACTCGAGACGTTTCCCGCTGTTCGTTCAACCCCGGTTGACCACAAGTGAGAAAGGTAAGTAGGCCCTTACTGGTTGACTCGGTACCAGAATTATGTACTGAATTGTTTTTTCTGCCACATTGCGGGCAAGTGAACTAGCAATATATAGATCGAATGGACTTTTGTGAAATTTTCTATCCTAACCCGCATGATTATTACAGCGATATTTTTCGTGTCATATGTCATCGTCATGAAATACATGACGCAAGCGAGTCTGTTTAAAAACTTGATTAAAAAGACGACTCCATGTTATTTGCTCATTTATGAATTACTGCTTACCCCTTTACCAACATAAGTCTCTTTCAATCGTACGACTAACTCCCGGCCTTCGTCCGGTGGGATGTTGTGAACTTCAATAAGATTGATCAGTTTACTTGGATATGTTAACTGTTTTCTGTCTTCACATATCCCATTTATGTAGTCAACTACGTATTGATATCCGTCAAAGTCTAATTCCTGTGTCCAGAATTCCTCCGGAGGCTCTGTGGTGGTCATATACACCCAGGATGTTGGTTCGGCTTTTTCCGTGACACATGGCTCTAACGGCATTTTGTTAAGTTCTCTTTTCCATTCCGGACTTGAGAGAAAATCCCAACCGTTTTTCGACCCGTCAATCATAGAAAAGCTATCATCACAGGTAGACGGATAATTAAAATTTCTATTGATTTCTGGAGATTCTGTTCCACTCGGGTTTTTTTTCCAATAGTCGTTCTCACGGTTCTGGTATTGATGAAGTAACCGACGTTTTCTAATTGGCGATGACCTGAAAGATCTTGAAGATTTCGGAGTTTGACAACACGATGGACTGTAGAAATTCATGTAACAAGGATATAAAAACTTACAGTTCCAATCGTACTCCGTTTCTTTCTTCGCCATTTATAAAAAAAGATTTTTAAAATAGTTTTCTAACACATTTTGATGTTTTAGATGGTGTTCCTGCCGAAGTTGTTGTTGTTTTGTCAAACCGACAAGTTGTGTTACGTTGGCGACAGAAAGTCTGACGTCATAATTAAAAGAAATGTGTAAAATGGTCCAAAACGTTATATTTCCCGCATTTAGAAAAACCCGCCAAATCCTTCTATGTCAAATGGAGCTTCTGATTTAGTTATTTCTTGTTGGAATCTAAAGGGAAGCGCTTCAAGACGTTTTTCATTGTGATTTTAAACTAAATGTTTTCTATTTTTCTGTCATATACCACTTTTTGAATTTAATCATAAAAATACACTCAAAAAGTGTCATATATCCCTTTTTGAATGTATTTTTATGATTAAATTCAAAAAGTGGTATATGATATTTCTATAAATAATTACGAATAAGTTTGTCAGTAATTGGGAGCTGTAGTTGTCTTGTGAACAATTTTTGAATCGTTATCAAATAAAAGACTCAAAATTTCGATGGTTGTGTGCATAATTTCTTTAAAAACTAAAATGTAAGACAATTTCCGTCACTTTGTAAAACTGTAGGAGTTATCTTTCTTGCAACATGTGGGCTACGTTAAATGAACACCCAGTTGTTTCATTATAAAAATTAAATTATAAGCAGATGCAACATTTTTAAAAAGTTGTTGGGTCTCTAGAAAATAAAATAAAAATTTAGAATCAAAGGCCTTTTGAGCGAGCGTTATAACATTCTTGCGCAACACTTTTTTTTAAATTCTGTTTATGTGCTACTTTTGAATTTCGACTCCGATCCCTCTGCGAGTTAGATTTTACACTGCTCCTTTAGCGCATTTTGAAAAATGAACCTTTTCTATCTTTTATATTTTTACGATAACATTTTTGTAAGGTAATTAGCGGATAGCTTCAGTGAAAGCTTTATACAAAATTAAATATTAATTTAATTTAAACAAAAACGGTCTCTTAACAAAATTATCAAATTAAAGCGACTATTTCTCCAAAATTAATACCGGATGAAAAAGCGGGATCTCAAACAGAAATTATTAACAGTTTCTTCTTTAGTATTTTATGTATTTGTGAAACAAATTAAGAGGCTCATTGTCGCTTTTGAGGACTGAGTAATCTGCTTCATATAATACAATCGGCCTGAAATCTCAGCTACATATCGCAAACCACTATAATCTTGAAATAAAGTCCAAAGTATGAAAGACGTATATTGATGTAATCATCTGAACATGTTTAATTGGAAACCTCCAATATTTCAACTTTTTGTAGTATTTATTTATTTATTTATTTATTTATTTATTTATTTATTTATTTATTTATTCATTCATTCATTTATTTGAAATTTAAATAGATAAAAATTAATCCGAAAATTTGATTGATTTGTACCAAAATATTTCTTTGGCAGTTCACCCATTTTTTTATACTAAGGAATATAGGAATGTTCTTGTTTCGTTTTATCATAATTTTAAAAATGAAAAATGGTGCGTATAAACCGGACAACTTAGACCATTCCAATTAAATCAGTTTCTGGAAAAAGCCAGTTTTTATCTAGCTAGTAAAGTTTCTCCTAGTCAAAATTATTTTACATACATTATTTTTTCTATTTCTACTTTTTAATATCTAAGCGGAGGTACTTTCATATCTTGAAGCCGGTTACACTGTGTTATTGACAAGCTCCTAATTCATTTCTGGATCTGGATGCCGGTTACATTGTGTTACTAACAATCTTCTACATGGATGTCTGTCCCTGTCGGTATTGAACTGGAGTTCACAAAGATCACACATCCATTTGATCATTAACTGCTGACATATGCAGAATTTCAAATGTTTTATTTGTGAAAATTCAAAATTTTGCATATGACACTGCTATGAAAGTAAATTTATTGGTCTGGGTCTATTGTTCAAAGGACCGTTACCTTAACCAAATACCTTAATTAAAAATGTTATTTAAATTTAAAATATTTATATAAGTATAATTTTTTTTATTTTTGATCACTTCTTTGATGATAGGAATTGTATACAGTAATTTTTAACATGAATTAAAAATTTTTAAAAAAATTCAATAAATGAGGATTTTCGCTAACATTTCGCTAACTTAGCTTTGAACTGGACACTTATTGTCAGTTGGAGCTTGTGGACTTTTCAGGAGTGATCCTATATATGTCAGCCAAAGTCAAGCCAAATGTCGTTTATGTACTTTTTTTTACATACATGTGTCATTCATGGAACACATTGCTGTTTGATCGTAAAAGTTGCTTAGAGAATCCCAATATCCTAAATCCATTTAAAACCGCAGAAATCATTGGAAACTGCGATTGGAAAAAAAAGAGTAAGCAAATATCAAGCTGTCATTTCCTTATCTCATTATTTTAATTCACTTCACGAATAGCAAGAGATTTTGAGGGGTTATAGGTATTGATAATCCAGCAAATTGCAAATTTTAAAAAGTTCTTTTTATTTAAAACTTTCTCAAGGTACCACAGTCGTACACTTTTAAGATGTACCAGCTGTTGTTACAATTGATAATAATAACTAATCAATGACAGATATGGCTTGTTTTTTTGCTTCACATTATCCTCAATTTTTCAAATTTTAATGACGAAACAATATATCTTATAAATCTCAAGAATTAATCTATACACGTTTATGTGATGTGTAGGAATGTGAAGGTGTTTTGATCCGCTTTTTACTAGTGTGTACTTATTAAGATCCTTACAGTGCTAGTACTCTCACATACAATGTCGCAGATAGATATAATAGACCATGTTAAAGAGCCAATCAGTAAAGCGCTACGACAAGAATTTTTTTCTCAATGGAAGATAACCCAAGCAGTGAGAGCCTTCAATTTTTAGATTTGCTTCTTAACCATTCGGCTAATGTATCACGTGTTTACCCGTAGATCATTTATCATTGGCTAGTTGTTAATTATTAATAGATTATGCAAAAAAATGTGTAGCCTTTTTTATATTTTTTTTATTTCTTTTCTTTTCTTTTTATTTATTTATTTATTTATTTATTTATTTGACCTATTAAAGCCTTGTTAATCCAATGGTCTGACGGAGACGGATATTGATCTAGACTTGTCAGTATAATTTTATATAAAGCTGATATTAATAGAAGGCTTAAAATATCACCTCGATATGAATCAGTGTAAAACAATTGGCTAGAACGTTAAATCCGAATCTACACTAAATATAAGAACAATAAATAACACCATACTAAGTTTAGTTTTTTATACGATTAGTTTATTTACATGCATTATGAAACATAATATTTACACATTTATATGTAAAGATCCCAGACAGATTAAGGACGGATTACTGAATAAATATATTTACATATATCCTGAGTTTACGAGTCGGATCAGAGAGCTGTATTATCTATGCTCATAAGTTATAAAATTATATCGAATATGGATGGCTTTTATACATTGTATAACGAATCAACAATTTATTGCAATTTTTTAAATAAAAAATATGATCGTATTGTTATTTTTCTTTGAAAAGTTTGCAAAACTGCCAGATCTGAAAGCTAAATTATCCATGCACACTATTTATAAAAATATTATCAAAAATAATTGACATTCATTAAACCAATCAAAATTTTATCACAAATTCTTAGAATCAAAAATATGATCTTACGAGTTCTTATTTCTATTTTTTGCAAAATTACCAGTTTGTTCGAAAATCTCAATTGCGACAAATTTAGTGTTTGAAAAAAACCGAAAAATCAAAATATTATATTTTCAAATCCTGTAGTTCAAAATTATTTATGCAATAAACAAAAATTGTAACTGATATATACATAATGAAATATTAATCAGTTTGTTAGACGACATCATATAATCTGATGTAGGTTTTAAACCACAGGGGATCCAATTTGGTACAAAGTAAATATTCAATTGATTGTTAAATTGACTTTTATATTGATCATAACAATTAATTGCTATATTTTTAATTTTTTAAAAGAAATATACAAAAATATGACAATTTTTGAAAAGTTAACAATTAACGGTTCATTTCCAAGTCTCCCACTTTTGAAGAAGATTATAATTATATGTACTAAAACAACCTTTAAGACAAATGTTTAGATCTACCAGTAAATAGATCTTGGAGAATCGGGAAGAGCCCGCAATTTACAAAGATATTCAAAATCAACACATGTAATAGCATTTAATAATTACCGACTGACTAGAATAGACACACGTTTAATTCTTATAACAGTGCGTGACCAACTTGAATTTTCAATTCCAATCATAACTTAGTTTGTATTGTCAAACTATCAAGCTTGAGAACTGTCTCCAAGTTAAGCATTGAAACGATGCAAATAAAAATTAGTTTGGAAAGTCCACCAGGTAAAACCAGGTAAAACGGACAATAGCTTCAATACATAGGTTTCTATACCAGTTGAAAATAAGAAACGGAAGCATTCTTACTAATGATTGCCTTCACACTGAACTTACCAAGTCAACAACTATAAAAACTCTGAAAGCTATGTTATATAAGTAAAATATAACATCCAGAATTATCTTAAAATAACCTCATCTGTAATCCTAAAACCCACAAATACACCGTTCGTATGAATGTTACAATGTTTGGGTCATTGAGTACATCTGGTTAAAGTTTCAAGAAATCCCTTTGAAACTTCAAAACGGTAGGTCCATGTCATTGGACACACCTTAAGACCGTAGTGTGTGCGTGTGTGTGTGTGTGTGTGTGTGTGTGTGTGTGTGTGTTCACTATATTCATACAGAGCAGAAATGCGAAAATGTGATATGTGTTTACACAGATAATGAGAAAGTAATTCTTATATACACCCAAAATTTGTCGAGAATGTAATTAATGCAAAGATGGTTTATAATTACATGGCAATAAATGATAATGTTTAAAATATTGCACTTTGAATTACATGTACATGTACATAAGTTCAATTATAAACACCGTATTCCAAACTTGTGGTCATTAGTTCAAATTCATCAATGACATTCGCAAGATAACGGCACCATGAATTGTTGTAACTATGTCAATATCATTTGCGATCCTCTTCTTTTGCAAATGCAAAGTCTTGCTAAAACTCATAAAAAGACTAGTGTTTTGTGATTGAAATGGTTAAATGTAATTTTAAAGAATATTTTCATCTTCATTAATTATAAAATTAATTCATTAATTTCGGGCAAGTTCGGCAGATGTTTCCCCGGCATCAGAGAAGAACGAGCTGTCAAAGGAACTATTGCTCGAGTCATCTGCAAAGTTATTTTTTCCATTTCTATTCAGGGCCTCTAACATACGGGCACTATGTTCTTGGGCTTTTGCGCGTAATGCTGCAATGCTTTCTGAGCGGAATTCATCTTTTTCTTTATTTTGCGAATCTGTGTGGATTATTTTTCCTTCTTCTTCTCTAATTTTCTTCGAAGCTTCAATCGACTTCTTGTGCATTCCTAAAATAAAAGTATAATTAACATTAAGCTTGGACATTACAACCCAATATCATTATATCTTCAAAAGTACTATGTAATGTTTTAAAGGTATTATAAATATATTTTTTAAATTGCAGCACATATCACAATTTAACATTGGTTAAAATCTTTTAACAACATATAACTTGGGATTCATTATATGCCAATTGTAAAAGAATGAACATATTCTTTTCCTTTAAAACTTTTACATTTTCAAAAGCGTGCATACAATTTAATGTTTGTTCAGTACCCACAAACAACTATTCAGTAACTTTGATCTTAATATACCAGTAATATTAAAGAATTTTTTATGTTTTTCGATAAAACCAAAACTGTTAACTTCATTTAAACAGGAACTGATTAGTACCATACTTAAAATATTTTCGTGTGTTGTTTTGAAAGCACGTCATCGAATGTATAGGGTTTTTTTTTTTTTTTTTTTTTTTTTTTTTTTTTTTTTTTTTTTTTTTTTGCAGGCGTTCGACTTAACCCTTTTAGAAATGCTGGCAGAATATCTTTCTAAAACGTTACCGTTTGTTCGTTTTGTAATGTCTTTAATATATAAATATACGGTTATAAATATCTTACCGAGTAACCAGGGTGCATTGGACTTATCAATGCCTTTATCAGCACTTTTGATAATGGATTCCGGAAGTGGTAATGCATGACGGACCATTGCGCCATATAATCCATATTCTGCCATTATACTGCTTTTACCCCATGTTTTTTCAGTCTTTCTCCATTTTGCACGTCTGTTTTGAAACCAAACCTATAAAATTAAAAAAACTTTGTTATAGCTACCGTTACTGGCACCAGTTTCACAATCGTTCCTTAACTAAGATTTTCCTTAACCTAAATTTAGCAAATTTTTACAATCTCTTCTGGAATCACAAATAAACATCTTAAACAAAACTTTAAAAAAAAGAAGACAAATATAGGCTTTAAATGATGTTTAAAATGACACCTTAATTTATGAATTATAAGGGAAAATCTTAGTTAAGGAATAATTGTAAAATCGGGACCTGAAGCCAATTACCAAGAAAAACAGAATATTAAGTTATTTACTTTCATAGTAAGAGTAGTTTAACATTAAGATTCCCAAATACGCAAGAACAGTTAAGTTATACTGTTAAGACATCGGTGTTCAAAGTTCAGTCAAAACTAATTTTGCTCTGAGGATTCGTCAATTCGACAGCTCGCGCCTTCTTCTAAACCACTTTGCCCATAAAAACTTTTGTTTCGCGATTATCAGGCAAGAAAAAACGTATTGGTTATACATAACTGACCTTTGTAAAGTAGTTTATGCAAAATCTATGAAAAGATTCTTTGCGCAAGAGCGACACATTAATCCTAAGACATGTTTTATTTAATTTTGAATAGTCAGATAAAAGTAACATAAGTACTGTTATAATGCGGTGGAAGTTTAGTTAATTGCAAAATGCTTTGTAAATGAAAATTAAAAAACTTTATTGAAAAATATTTATAGGTGCTTCCGTATTGTTATTAATTGTGTAAATGTTTTAAAACCTAATAACTCACAAATGTCCATCTTTCTTTTCCTTTCAGAAATTGTTCTCCGAATTTGAACCGCAAAAGACAGATCTACTATGACCGTCATGAGTTAACAAAATTAGGCTTTGGTTAGTTTAACACAAAAGAAACTGTTTTATTTGACAACAGTGAAAAAATGGCTAAGAAATAGATTTTTCCTACTTTTGATTTATAGTTATAGCAAAGTGAAGAATATTCCATTATAAAGGGTATTTTTCTTTTCTTTTATTTTTATTTATTTATTTATTTTTTGTTAGTATTATTTTTCAATCATTTACTAGTTTTGTTTATCATGAATACCTGTGCTGAAAATTCGTATGGTATAAAAAGCTGACAAATGCACCAATCGAAATTTTCAAACAGTTTAAGAGTACCAAACTACCTTTAGTTCAATTTAATTTTGATAAATGAGATCAGGAATTGCAAAAACACGGAAATATAACCACGAATCCTTGTAGTTCTTGAAGAAAGCCTGTCTGGATGCAAATACTTGCAGGTGTACGGATACACCACTGGTAGTCGAGTATTTTTCATTTACTACTTGGTAGTAAAACGAGGCATGAACAGTTTATTTAACTGATGTAACATAATTATATCTTATCAAATCTATCTTTAAGATGGTGTCTTGTGTCGATCAATAGGTTCGACGCTTGTCAGTTTTATACAGCACATGCTGGTCTGCGCACATGTTCCTTTACGTTCAACATCTAAATTTATTCTAGAAAAATCAACCTTCAAGTTTCATATCTTTACTAAACTAAATAAATAAACAAAACATCTTGTCAAAGTTTTGATATGAAAACTTATTCACACTAATTAGTAATCCGTGTAAACTTTCTCAAATATCTCCGCACAGGAGAAATCTGATTATTGAAAATGATTGAAATTTGAATTCGGGTCTTGTAGTGCACGTGAGAGAGATTAAGACCGCGGGTTAATTTGGGGTTAAATAAAAATCACATTGGGGTTAGGAAAGCTCCACGGGGATTGTATTTTGAATTGAGGAGTCGGGAAATGCATTTTAAAGATAAGGTTTCTTTACAAAAATTTAGCGATATAAATGAAAAACAATTTAATCAAAATTAAAATAACGGTATCGCGTGCATGTCGACGATGTTATCGCTAAAACCGTGGGTAAATTTCATGAAAAGCATTGACAGACAGAAAATTCTTCTTTTATCAGTCTTTTGTCGACCAACACAGTCATAACATTACTAAGTAATATCAGGTTTCAAGAATCATAGAACTCAAAAATTATTTAAGTACGAAATTTGTTTTTACAAACTTTCAACTTTTTGACAACACTAATAAGTCCTCTTGGAAATTTCCATTTTTATGTGTAAAATATTGATACATGTCAATATATTCTTGAATATTAAATTATTTTGAGACTAAAATGGACTTTTTATAACTTGGAAATTGGTATTGAAAAGTTGAAAGTTAAATACTAAAGAAAGTGACCTTTAATACTAAATATAAAGGTTCTGAAATCTGAAGAGCGATTTTTTAAAAAAAAATCAACCGAAACTTACAGTACTAAATGTCTGCTATAAATTGAAGGAAAAAACCATAAAAACAAAAAAGCAAACAACAAACTATGATTTATTAATAGACAGTTTGAGCAAAAGTATCATTTTCCCAAAAATATTTACGAAAATTTCAAAAAAGAAAGAAAAATGATTGTCCTGGTTAGGGTGTGTTAGCAATGTCTGAAATCTTCAGACAATTTTAATAAGGTTACGTTTCAGTGCGTAACTTAATAATTAAATGTAAATGTAAAAATGGAAATGAAACGGAAATGTTATCAAGCACCATTGGTTTTTTTTTTTTTTTCGTTTTACATTATTTGTATTTTTTCACTTCACACTTTTCCCCTGTAATTATACATCTTTGTTCTTGTTATATATTTTAGTTTTAAACTTACCTGAATTCTGTCTTCTGGAAGGTCAATTTTTAAGGCAAGAACCTCTCTGGCATAAAGGTCTGGGTAATGAGCTTCCTTAAACGCTCTCTCTAATTCATCCGCCTGGTAACTTGAAAATATCGTTCTGAAATTAACAAAGTTTTTTATTGAAATAAAGGTGTCCACTTTTAGTCACTTACACGGCAGTATTGCAACTTATTAGACTGAAACTAAGATCCTTTGGTACTGAGGATGAAGGCGTTCACATGAAAAAGAACTTCAAGCAAATCCGTGATAAATAAAATGACTGTGCTGTTTTTTTTTTTTGTTTTTTTTTTTTTTTTTTTTTTTTTTTTTTTTTTTTTTGTTGTTGTTGTTGTTGTTGTTGACGATGACGACGATGACAACAACATTGCTGTTTTCAAAATAAAGTTGTAAATGAAAACAAGTAACCTGGCAGTATCCAAAGCAACCATAAAAAGTCATAAGTTATTCACAAATTGACCCGTTGATTGATTGTATATCACGGCTTTGGACAAAAAATAATGGCTGCACCCAGTGGTGCGTAGTTCAGGTAGTTCAATTACTTATTAATCAATCTTTACCATCACATTAATTTAACAACCAGATGTAGTGGTTTCTTCACGCAATTAAAAAAACGTCACAAATAAGCTTTTTAAACAAAACAATGAACAAAAAGTAATGCAACAAGTTATTTTAAAAAGTGTAGAAAACAATGGTAAAACATTAAAAAAGAAACACCATGCATTTTTTAGATATGAGGTGTTTCTATGTGTATTCAAAGAAACCAGGGCATAAGGAAAATGTCAGTTGTATATCTGTAGGGTACCTTTTAACATCTCTATTGTATTCTTAATTTCAGAATCTTTCGTTTTTACGGAAAAGCAAGAAATGCATTGTTGACAAATTATTCGGTGGATCATAGAAATTGCTATATAACAAAAAATCATATCAGGACTCTGCGTTTATATTTAAGAATGAATTGATTATGGTATATTTTAGAAAGTAAAGTAATAACAATTACAACATTTATTGGCAAAATAAAAGCAATAAGTTGTACATCAACCGAATAAAACAAGTGATCGGAATTTACTAGAACAATTATAATAACAACATATTTTTTAATCAGCGTCTACACTTAAGATCAACAAACCAGAAATAAAGTTTGTACGGTTCAAATGGTCAAAAGGCTTTGAGAGGCTTTCAAAAATACACGAAAAAACAGCGTTGATATTCTATTTTTAAACAAAATTATATTATATTTAGCTTTCTTACGTTACATGGTGATCGATGAATCAATCCCGATGTACATTTTTAAATTAAGTTTAAAAATAATGAAACGGAAAGTTTCCTTAAAGACACGACTGAAAGTGGCTTCCCGTGCAGAGGCATACGTTCTAAACTCAACTGGCATCATATTCCATACTATCGCGCTAATTGGACGTCACCCATAAACTAAAGGAGAAACACGAAATACAATGCCAAAAGCTGACATTGGTTATACCGGTTTTAAAATTAATTTACAAATGTAGCTAATGTTGAAATAATGAGCTTATCTATCCTTATTTAAATTTCCCTGTGTCTATCCATAATTGGACATAACCATACATTAAATGTACGCCATGTCACTAGCTCTCAGCAAGCAAACGGTCCCAATTTCCACAGCGTAAAGTTCTAATTAACTAACATTTCATTCAATGCAGGAGATCCAATATCATTAATTAATGATTAAAGGAAGATTTTTACCTTCTAACCAAGAGTCAAAAAGACTAATTGATGATCTTGGAGCGCAAATGATTACAGTTGTTTATCTCTGTGTCTGACATTTAATCAATTCCTGTTTTACTTGTATGTGACTTCCGAACATAGAAGTAATATAATACGAGTCTGTATTAGGAAATTTAATGGGTAATTTGGTTCATTAATGGTCTTCCGTCAGCAAAATACACAACGTTAATCTATCTGAGTTTTCTTCTTATACCATGAGAAGTTTTTAATGACATTGTTTGATGTAGACTTAGATTATTTTAAAAAATAAGTTCCTAAAAATGCACTTTTTGACTGTCGTTTTATAAGACAACTAATATAAGCTGTATTTCTGTTTTAATACCAGTTTTAACTATAAAACGTCGAGAATTAATCAGAAAATTGGCAGTTTTTACTTTTTTTGAAAAGTAATCAGCATCTCATTGAAGATGTTTGAAGACATTTTGACGTCAGATAAAATTCAATTTCATTTCGGTTTTACTTAGAGAAAAAAATCAGTGCTTCGGGAGCATTTTCTTGTTTTTGTATGTTCAAACAAAGCATGAAAAACTTTGCACAGAATTCAACCCGAAATAACGCTTACTAACTGCACTATTTAAAAACTACAGGAGTCCAGGTCTGAAAGCGAAGGTTTTGAAGCATCAGTATGAATTAAACTTTTATCCTTGTAGTAGCTTTGTGAAGGTTTTGGAAGGAGTAATAAAAGAATACTTCGTTTTAACTTCTTATGAAGCATTAGATAATTGTATTGGATTAATGGTTTTTTACGCCCCAGTCAAGATAATTTCACTTATATCGAGGCTATCAGTTCTTGAATGGTGGATGAAACACCAGAGAAACCTATAAACCTTCGGCAAGCTAATTGACAAAGTTTCTCACACTAGGGTCTGACGGTGTTGGATTCTATTCTTGGCGCTGTTATCTGTAAGCTTTCGCTTGATACATTCATTTATTTATATATATAACAATGTTTGCCTTTTTGAAAAGTTAGAAGTGACGCCCCCTCTTCCATCCAACCCGTGAAGTGGAAAATCTTTATCATAATTATCATTTGAAATACTTGTAATTGAATTTGTTTTGTTTAAATATCTTTACACACTGTCAGATACCATTTTTGAATTTAATAACAAAATACATTTAAAAAATGGTATATGGCAATACTGTTTTTAATATGTTTAATTTTACCTATGCCTTCGTCTTTTCTTTTTATTTTTCCCATTGCCTGTTGGTTCTGACTTTTCCGAAATAGCACATTGTGGTCTTTGTATAACTAAAATAAAACAAATGTAAACACTATAAACAAACTGTCTTTTTATTTTATTTCAAATGTCGTTATTTGTTTATAATTCATTCAATAAGACATTGTTTCCATATATTATAAGAATGTCTGATCTTTGTATATATTTTTTTATCTTTTGTTTATATTACCATGTAATCTCATTATACTTTGGTAATGCTCTTCCATTTCAAATGTACCTCCATGTTATTTTTATTTTATTTTTTTTTATTTATTTATTTATTTATTTATTTATTTATTTTTTTTTTTTTTTTTTTTTTTTTTTTGAAGATTTTATAATTTCAATATCAAATTCGGCTCATATTTGGGATCAAATGATATTACAAAAATCAAAAAAAAAATTGTTGTTCCCTAGTATAGATCTTTAACGTGTTCATTTTATATGTGGGCATCATGTTTTAATAAATAAAAAAAGAGCCAATGAACAGGAGCCTGACACACGAAGTGAAAGTAATAACAAAATGTAGTTTAAACACTTTCTTACCTGAGCTTTTTTATTTCAAAATTAATGAGACATCTGAATGAGACGAAGTCAGAATGATCAAAGAAAGGAATCTTTTAGACCAAAAATCTTAATCTTCTCCCAAATGCTAAAGAAATATTTTTGAGGTAATTTTTTAAAGATATTTGACGTATATATGTCCAAGTGGTTTAGGGATATATTGGAAAGCAATGCTATTCCTCGAGTCTGAGTAGCTATGTCCAACCAATCGATAGCATCTTAACATTTTATCCAAATAAAAAATCTACAAATGATCATCAACCAATCAATAGCATCTTAACATTTTATCCAAGAAAAAAGTCTACAAATGATCATCAATCAATCGATAGCATCTTAACGTTTTATCCAAGAAAAAAGTCTACAAAGAACCATCAACCAATCGATAGCATCTTAACATTTTATCCAAGAAAAAAATCTACAAATGATCATCAACCAATCGATAGCATCTTAACATTTTATCCAAGAAAAAAGTCTACAAATGATCATCAACCAATCGATAGCATCTCAGCATTTTATCCAAGAAAAAAGTCTACAAAGGACCATCAACCAATCGATAGCATCTTAACATTTTATCCAAGAAAAAAGTCTACAAATGATCATCAACCAATCAATAGCATCTTAACAATTTATCCGAGAGAAAAGTCTACCAAGGACAATCAACCAATCGATAGCATCTTAACATTTTATCCGAGAGAAAAGTCTACAAAGGACAATCAACCAATTGATAGCATCTTAACATTTTATCCAAGAAAAAAGTCTACAAATGATCATTAACCAATCGATAGCATCTTAACATTTTATCCAAGAGAAAAAAGTCTACAAATGATCAGCAACCAATCGATAGCATCTTAACATTTTATCCAAGAAAAAGTCCACAAATGACCATTTTCCAAACAGAAAACATAAACTACCCATATAGATGGACTAAATTACATTATATTTTGAATATTTTATTTCAATCAAAATATGTTTTATCACTTTTAAAACCGTTAAACAGTTATTAAAATAAATTTAAAACAGATACTACTTGAAGCAGTTTTAATATAGAACATATATATATATATATATATATATATATATATATATATATATATATATATATATATTAAGATTTTTGGAGTTCGATTTGTATTTAAAACATAAAACATTACATGTATTTAAAAGGATTTTTGGAGTTAGATTTTTATTTAAGACATAAAACAATACATGTATTTAAAAGGATTTTTGGAGTTAGATTTTTATTTAAGACATAAAACATTACATGTATTTAAAAGGAAAAAAATCAGGTGGTTTTTATAAAAAAAAAATGAATCACTAAAAATCCGTATACTATGATTTTTTTTGTAATTGAAATCTGAGCAAAAGGGGAGGGGAAAAAAATCATATAGCAATCAACAATTGCATCAAATTCACTAATATATTGACATATTATCTAAATTATCGAAAAATCATTTTAATCATCTATAAACATCAACTCATTTAAGTTTGATAGAGGTTGAACAGCCTCAAACTTTAAACGATTTAAACCTTAATTTTCAATTTAACTCTAAGTGGCACTTTAAAATTGATAATTTGATGACATTTGACAGTCTTAGAGATAAATTCCAACTTAATAATTCAATCGTTCGACACCTTAATCGTGGACATTGCATCTTCGTATTTGTGACAGGTACAACTTTTAAAACATGTAAAGCGGCGCCTAGTGGTCAAGGATGAGACGATGTGTCAGAAAGAAATACATGTTATTTGTTTCACAAAATTGATTTTAAAGCAGATATAAGCAGATATAAGCAGACATAGGTCACTAATAGTAGTAATATCGGATAACGTTAAGACATTTTATACAACTCTTCAGATGACAGTAAAGAGGGCTGTGCCATTGATTGACAAATATGATTTCCTACCAATTTAATACATAAATTGAAGTGTCAGTAGATAGCGCGTTAAGTGTCCTTAATTTCACCTCTTAAGTGTCTTTTAGTAAAACAGCAATGCTACTCAACTACATATTTACTGACTTAGTTGAAATTAGCAGCACAATTTGGAGAAACATTAAACACAAATTAAGATAATGATAAATATTGTGGTTGTTATATGTTTGTGAACGTAAATGTACACATTTTAGTAATTACCCATATTTCAGTCGCGTGTTAGGTGGGTGTATACATATATATAAAAATGTATTTTTATGATTCGTTTTACAGTGTTTTGATTTTATTATTCGTTTATTATTATTATTATTATTATTATTAATTGATTAATAATTAAATTTATTTATTTAATTATTTATTCCCTAGTTTTACTCTTTTTTATCGTTTTACCGATAATTTATTGATTTTGAATCAATTCATTACTATCTTATGTATTTTTCTGCGTGAAACGTTTAGAAACAAACCATTCTACTTTATTTTGTCCTCAAAAAACTAAAAGTGGGATTATAAGCTTACCTCAGCTTACCTGAAACCAATAAGAATGTTGGCTATTGAAATCAAAACCATTTCACACAAGAATTCTCTCTCTCTCTCTCTCTCTCTCTCTCTCTCTCTCTCTCTCTCTCTCTCTCTCTTGAGTTCTCTCTTTCTCATTTTATTGGGTTACTATGCATACTTGATGATTAAACTGTGATTGTTTACGTATATATTTATTTAACGGGTACAAGCATTTTAAACGTTACTCATCATTTTAAATACTCTTCTTAATTTTAGTGACAAATCTTGTCGTTAGGTGCCTTATGTCTAGGCTCGTGTAAATATGTCGCCATCTTAAAATGGCCAAGAAGTGCGCGTGCTTTTGACCATCGCCTGTCGTCTGCTAACTGACATTGGAGTGGGCAAGGAATTACACACTATATTTAAAACTCAAGTACTAGACTGCTATGAGAACGGAAATTGTCGTATGGCAAATTAATCCAGATTACATAAAATCATAGATTATCGTTTATGTAAATTTAACGAAAATTTTTAATTCTCAAGATATTCAGATAAAATAAGAGAACTACATTTTTGGGGGGATTTTTATGCTTCATTAAATTCAAGGGAATAAATTTACAGATGTAAAATAATAATAATAATAATAAAATTTATACATTTGATATTTCAAAAGAGAGGTTGATAAACTGTTTCATCGTCAAATTACAAATTACTTTTTTTTTTCTTTTTCGGTTTTTCTATATTTTTTTTAAATCACCAAATAAACGGTATATATGAATTAAAAACAACTTGACATCTGAAAGTTTTGTTACAAATTATAAAATTGCATAGCTGAATCAGCTTTCCTATTTGAAGAAAGTGCAAAGGAATGCACCGGTCACTTCAAAGTTACTAGAGTCTGCTTTAGGCTAAAACTGACCATCTTTAATGACCAATACATGTTTTATCTTGTTTTTACTTTTTATAAATCAGCACTTTTTACTAACCCTTCACAAGTACTCCAAAACCTGTCGAGTGTGTTGAAGAAAGGTGAAACTTTTGTTGATTTCCCTTGATATTTCATCCGTAAAATGTGTGAAGATGGACAATAACTCTCTTGAAACAGTTTATGAAATTATAATGCATACCTTGTGATTGGTATACAAAAATATCCTCAGTTTAGTTAGTTAATTGGCCTGGGAGGGCTATATTTTATAAGTTGACTTCTTTTAAACAGTCCAAAATTTCTCGCCTGTTCCCCCTCCCCGCTGTGCAGATCAAGTAGGTCAAACAAAACGCTTACTGGATCAATTGGCATTCTGTGTTGTAACTAGATGGCTGACATAGCGACAAGAACGACAATAGAAGGCTAATGACGATATCGGGACAATTAATTAGGCTCCTTGCCGGGAGAACACTTGGTGATTTTAATCTTATAAGGGACAAATGTCAAAATATTGTCAAATTTTTAGCCCTAATATAAATTTTTATTTAAGTCTTTAAAGGAATAGAAAAAAATTAAAATGGTTGTTTCCACATCTTCCAACAGCTATTCTCCAACCCCTTACTTATAAATGGAATGCAGGTGAAGCAATATGCTCTCTCGCAAATAACTTGCGAAAAGACAGATGGAGACGTCTCCTTTCAGCATTTCTGCAAAGCCATTCTTACCTAAACTTAATCTCGCCATAAAACGAGAAACAAAAAAGACGGATTTTTTAGAATTTATTTTATTTCATTTCATTTCATTTATTTATTTATTTATTTATTTATTTATTTATTTATTTAGTGGGACATGAAAACAAAAATTGATAAATAAAAAATAAATAAATAAGCAATGAATAAAAACCAGCTTGGAAATGCCTCTTTCCTTTGAGTAAAAAAGATTTGGAAAGCTGCATTTTTAAAAATCCGTCACAGTAAAAAAAACAAATATAGAAAATTAAAATACACTAAACGACAATTTAAAAAAAAATCACCTCTAAATGAAATTATTGTAGTGTCATTAAAGAGTGTGAAAATTGCATAATAGAATGTCGCAATGCGCTGATTATATTCATTTGCTTTATTTTATAAAACATTTTAAAAAAAGCACATGATATATCGAAAAGTCTATAATTAAGAAAAATTGCAATATTTCAATACAGTTGGTGCACATTCAGTTGGAGTTTAAATTTTGTTCTTATTTTTTATTCAATGAAAATCTTTTCAAGTGAAATATAATAATTTTATTGATAATGATAATTCTTACGCTTGTAAAAAATTAGAAAATAAAATAATGGTTAAAAGATTGCATTTCAACGATGCGCTGTATCTTGATAATAAATTAAAGTTAAAAAATAATATCTAAATGTATATAACGAATCGTGTATACGCTGTTTTTATTTAAAAAATATATACAGAAAAATTGTAGCAAAATAAAAAAATGCCACCTCTTGACACAGAAACTGAAAACAAATATTAAAAGCAAAAACTTCAAGTTTAAGTGTATAACTTAACATTTTTAGATGGCTTTAAATATTAACACAGGTTTAAATTTTTGAGAGCAATGGCCGCTAAATCCAAGAATTAAACTCAAGAATTTTAAGTCTCAAAATTAGCCAACTTTCGAGCCAAGGGTAAAACTTTTTAGTTGTATCAGACTTGCAGGGTCACAAATCGTGTATTCTTCCTTAAAATATCAATATTCACCATGTCTTACAAGTTAAAGTAAGGTTTAAATTGGCTTAAATTTTCGCTAATTAGTTACAGAAAGATTGGATAAAGTTGTAACAAGATGGCGGGACTTATAAGATTGACAATTCTTTATACACGAGCACATTGCAATAAAGATTTCTTATATTTACATCACTCTTCCTTAATCAGATTTAGGAATTAGTATGGCGGAGAAAGAAAACAAAGATTACAAGATTTGTCAATAATTAGCCGAATATTTACTTATGTGGTTTTAAATCCGTAGACTACGTATCTGCGTTTTAGGTATGCCTGATATGGAGATGTTTTGAGGATGACTATTAACAATTTCCGGTTAATGTGTTTTTGTTTATTTTTATTCATATGTATTTTTTACAAAGGGTTACCATGAAAGCAATACATAAAAACTAAAATCATTAGGTATAACTTGCTCTATTTTAATTTTAAAAATTAATTTTTAGAAATATTGAATAATTTCTGAAAAGATATTTTGTCTCTATCCATCTATTATTATTATTATTATTATTATTATTATTATTATTATTATTATTATTATTATTATTATTATCATTATTATTATTATTATTTTGTAGGTAGATTAAAAGTGATCCAATCTTTTTCTTTTCAACTAATAGCTAAACATCTTATCTATTGCCAATGAAATAAAGAATTGTTTTATTATTAGTAGCATTATTTCACATGAAACGACAAAACGAAACCTTTGAAAAACCGTGATAATAAAAAATTGCACTGTAATTGTGTTATGCATTAATTTATTTTACTACTTTGTACATATGTTAGATCTGTAAATATATTGTATTTTCATTATCTCTGCTAAAGAGGAAATAACGAATGAATGAACATGAAACGACAAAACGAAACCTTTAAAAAAACGTAATAATAAAAACAATATAACACATTATAGGGTAATTTTAAGTACCTTCAGCGGTAATTCAGTCGTCAAAAAGTTATTTTTTCAATCAAAGCGTTATGAATATTGTGGGCCATTGGTTGAAAAAAGGGATGGTTAGGGCCCTACAAACGTAGTTCAATAACACCATTGGACACCAACCATCCATAATGTGAGGTGCTAATAATAAAATATGGAGCTTTATTTACAGGTGTCTTCATTTCTGATATCATTGTTCCAGGCCTTGTTATATGTAATCAGTTGTCTTCATTTCTGATATCATTGTTCCAGGCCTTGTAATATGTAATCAGTTGTCTCCATTTCTTATATCATTGTTCCAGGCATTGTAATATGTAACTTAGAATGAAATGTTCACCTATTCCGGCATAGGGGCCTCGGTAGGCCGAGTGGTCTACAGCGCGCGCTTACGGATCACAGTACCTCTCACCGCCTGGGTTCGAATCCCACTCGGGACAGATCCTAGTGTGAGAAAGTTTGTCAGTTCGCTTGCCGAAGGTCGGTGGTTTTCTCCGGGCACCCCGGTTTCCTCCACCATCCCAGAACTGACCGCCTCGAAATAAGTGAAAGAATCTTGACTGGGGCGTAAAACACCATTACTCCTACTACTTCTATTACTATTCCGTCATAGAAAAGACGTAATTGCAACAACTGCGAGGGTTATTCTGCACGTTATTGGGCATTCTCTAGCACGAGCAGAACTGCTAAGGTGATCAGCTAAAATGCCAACATACCCAGTTTTCGCATTGGCTTTTAACGTTTGGATTTCCTTGAAAATTTTGACAATTCGTACAAACAGTAAACAGCATAACAGTTCATTTTTTTTTTTTTTCAAAAACTGCATTTGCCTTGTTTCATAAGGGAGATAAATCGGCATACTTATTATATTGATTTACATATAAAAAGACATTGTGCTAGAAATGTGCTTTTCCTCTCGACGCAAACTGAACAAAGATTTTAAAATATGTAATACTTGCTCAACAAGATAATATATATTATATTTCAGTGATAACACAACACCTTGTAAATACTTTGTTGAAGTTATATAGATGTGCTGCATCTTTCATTTACAGTACCCAACAGTTTTATTGTTATATTTTATTTCAAGGTCTACGAATTTTTTTTATTTTTATTTATTTATTTTTTTTATTATTATTATTCTTATTTTTTTATTTATTTATTTTTTTTGTTTGTTTGTTTGTTTGACGGGAATTCATTAATTTAAACTTAATATTTTCGGTTTTATTGAAATTGTCAATCTAGTTGGGTTTTATGAAATTTTAGTGCACGAATGGTATGGAATAATGCTGATTTCTTTCAATAATGTCAGCATTGATTTTGTGGTGGAAACCGGACTGCCCGAGAAAATCACCAACCTTCCGCAAGCGGACTGACAAACTTTCTCACACTAGGATCTGCCTCTGCTGAATTCGAACCTTGATGACGAGAGGCTTTAACTGCACGAAGGAGAATTTCAAAATAAAAGTTTTAACGAAACAAACGTAGGGAATTTGGGAGGTTTTTATTACTAAAGATATTTAAGTTTTTCAAGAAAATTAAATCCCATGAATTTGAAAGGTTTTTTTTACTGAAGATATTTAAGTTTTTCATGAAAATTAAATCCCATGGATCCCATTAAGCACACCAGCTGGTGTGTGTGTGTGTGTGTGTGTGTGTGTGTGTGTGTGTGTGTGTGTGTGTGTGTGTGTGTGTGTTTCTTCATTCATAAAATTGAAAATATATCATTTTATAATCAACAATTTGTAACAATATTAATTATTCAATATCATGAATAAAATAAAACATCAAAACTGTCATGTGCAGAGTTTTGAATTTTTACAAAAAGAATGATCGGAATTTCGAATATTTCTTTTGTATAAAATTCAAAATTCTGCACATGACAAAACCAACAATTTTCACTTATCTGTTATACTACAAAACTACTATCGAAAATGAGTAAAAATGTCATACATGCAATGTCTTTAATTTCATTTTCATCGAAATGCATCAGAGAAGTTCGTTTTAATGACATTTCAAACATTTAATTTTAAAAAACTACTAAAACTTTCACATTTCTATCGCGAACTTGTCAAATAATGATTTTGCATTCTACTAATTTGAGAATTTTGTTTATTCATACAATAAATTATTAATTTCCTTAAAATTCCTTAATCCCATTTCACAAAAGAAAACTTTTTTTAATTTAATTCAAATCACGAGATTTTATTTCATTTAAACCAAATTTAAAATTTATTTCATTACTTACAAAGGGAAAAACAAAAGTTAATTACAATTACCGAAAACAAAAAAACAAATCATGAAACGCAAAATGTACTAATGTTGAAAATTTGAAGTTAATAAATAAGTAAGTAAATAAATAAATAACAATTACTACTACGTGCAATTTTGAATTTTTCCTTCATATGAAAAAGTCAAACAGAAACTGAACAATTATTAATTAATAATTACAAATCTAAATTCATAAGAAATGTATATGTATAATATTAATAGGTATGAATTATAGTAAAAACAAATTTATAAAAATGATTTTATAAACAATTAAAACGTGTTTAAAATAAATAAATAAAGAGGGAAAAGAAATCAACGTAAAATAAAACAGTTGTGCGCAATTTTTAAATAAAATATTAAAAAAATCAAAAGTTGCACATGACATTGATATCGGATATTATTGGATACATTTTTTAAAAATATCATACCTTCTTCCACTGTTGATACTTTTGAGCCATAAAAAACACTTTCTGAGTACCTCGGCGGCAGGGCGTGACAAGTTGACATAGGCGGTGGCGGTGGAGGGGGAGGTTGGGGAGGGTTCGGTTGATTCTGGTGATTTAATGTATCGATCCTCCATGGACAAAATGACGAGTTAGATGTCTGTGGAATTTGTTCTCTGTAAAAGTTCTGAGTCTGTTGATGATGGTCTAAATTAATGTTTCCATTTATATTTCCACTGGATAAAGTCGTTGATATATGCATACTTGAAGTCATTCCAAGAGTATCCAAAATGTCCGGACTTGGATTCTGACGGCAAGATGAAACATTGGCAAGTCCTAATATTTCTTGAATTGCAAAAGATGATCTTTGTGGTTGAGCATTATACATTTGTGGAAAATGTCCATTTGTGTTGTAATGAGTTTGATAATTCGACATTTGCGTCGGTTGTGAATTTAGCACCGTATTCATTTTTTAAACATTTATCCCTTATTAAAAAGTCATAAATTAAAGCTGTGAAAATTCTTCGCCTCTTCCTATTGACGTTATTAATATTTAAAAGTTCTCTAAGTCAATTAAACATTGAAGTTGTATAGAATGACTCCTAATCGTGCCAATCTCTTCAGGAGGCCAATTTTTCAAATCAAATTTACGATTCAGTGCTCCTTATATTTTTGACTGACAGCGTTCTGGCTGCCAGACGTCCATCAAATAAAGTACTAATTCAGAAAAGTTTTACTCAATGTAATCCCGTTAATTTTAGCACTGTTTTAAATGTGGTAACTTTTAAATGTGCCGTCCCATTTAAATATGCGCGAGATTTAGCGAGATTCTCACTTATGGGATAAAACTTGACGAGATTACAATTAGCTATTGTCTTACAGGTAGATCCCTCCCACCTGTTTGATTTCTGATCTCTAACTAAACAAGTGATCTAGTCTGTTTACCAATCATATTAGTTATAAGCATACTTTTGACAGTTTAAAGAAAGTAGATTTAACGAAAATCAACACGATTTATTAATATTGAAGATAGTCCTGCAGTTTAGATAATATCATATTTCGGGGTATATGTATAATTTTCGAAATATTCAATTAATAAATTACAGATATTTTAAATATCTTTTCCAGGTTTAAACCCTCAATGTTGAAAATATACCTCTTTAAAATTGTGTAATTGTGTCTTATTGAACAAACTTTAATTTCGACCATTTTATCTTATTTTATTTTTTTTTTTAAATTTTATTCCTGTTTTGGGTAAATGGGTAAAAATTGATTTTTTTATTTAACGCTACTGTCAAAATTATTGTATTTGTGGATTAGTTAGGCGATAGGGAAGAAAACCGGAATACCTAGAAAAAAAATAAATTGTGTCATGTAATAGAATGGTATTGGTTTGAGTTTTAATAAGTCTTTTTAGACAGAGAGTAATTATATATAGTACTCTTTGTTTTATGCCTTTTTTCTTCAATCATCATCATCATCATCAACATCATCATCATCATCATCATCATCATCATCATCATCATCATCATCATCATCATCATCATCACTTTTAATTATTATTATCATTATTGATGTTATTATTATTGATGTTATTATTATTATTATTATTATTATTATTATTATTATTATTATTATTATTATTATATACCATTTTTTGATTTAATCATAAAATACATTAAAAAAAGGTATAAGACAATATTGTCATGTACTATTTTTGAATGTATTTTATGATTAAATTCAAAAATGGTTTATGACATTATTATCATTATAATAATAATAATAATAATAATAATAATAATAATTATTATTATTATTATTATTATTATTATTATTATTATTATTATTATTATTATTATTATTATTATTAAATTTTGTGAATTTAGTACAAATTCGGAAAAAACATATTGATTACTCGAGATCAACATCTCAAGTCTTAGTACTGTCAGGAAGTAAGTAAAATGTTGTCATATGCTCCTTTTGAATGTATTTTTTAATAAAAATTCAAAAGTAGCATTTGACAATACTACGGAATGCAAAGTATTAGTAACTACGAAAAATCATCGAGGTAGGTGTAGCGGTTTTGTTGTCAACATGGTGTACTTATTTATATATTCTTTAATGGCATTTTAGTCTTGGTATTATTATTTCAACACAAAAAAAACTCTACAATTCATGTCTGACTAGACCCATTAAAGATTAACACTTTTTATAACGGAATTCTTTTCTGTCGTAGGTTACCAGTTGGTGGTCTGAAGAAACATCCAATTAATCTCATTGCACTGAAGTGATCATGCCAATTTTCTTTTATTATTGGTGCTAATAGTTTATATAATTTCAACAAGTTTTTCTCTATTATTGCAATCAAGTGATGGTTTTTATCTCATTTATAATATTTGTCAGGTATGTCATTCCAAAAGCGATGATCCGTAAATTACACCTGTTCACATGCAACAGAAATCGATTAAATTGAAATTTATTTTACTCTTAAAACATTGAATTGGTTTTAGATTTGTGTGCTGTAGATAATTTAAAAAAAAAAAACAAAAAAACAAAAAAAACAAATCATTTTGTGCATTATTCTTATACATTTTTTTCAGTCACTTAAGTAGAGGTGCATATTTGTATCACCATGCATGTTTATTTCACACAATTATTATTATTATTTTTTTTTTTATTTATTTATTTTTTTTTTTTAAAATAGATGCAAAACCACCCGTGTGCTTTTGTTTTTAAAAATTAAAACAATTTTTGTCAACAAAGCTAGTTTAGACCATAACTTGTATTTTAATGAATATAAAAATATTAAGTGAATATTGGAAAAATTCTTTGCATTTAAAATATTTTTTGTCTCCTATACATATACAATCACAACGTTCTCAATAAACATGTCTTTATTTATGAATCTTTTTCCGGCATGTTGTATCTGAAATTTTTATAACATTTTGAATTTTGTAGAATGTATATCTTTTCGATTGACTTATATGTACTTTCTTACCTATTACGCTGTAAATTATTTTTGAGCCCTGGGAATCCTGAAATAATTTTAACACAATGTTTAGTGAAAAAAATTAAAAATTAAATAAATAAATAAATAAATAAATAAATAAATAAATAAATAATTTTAATTCAAACACATAAACTATCAATTCAAGAACAGAACTGACTGACTTTGAAGAGTACATGTAAGATCAATATAAAATGTAATTGATTATATTATAGGATAATTATTTATTTTAAACATTATTCAAAAGTTACATGATGCAATAAAAAAAATCCGAAACGCTTATTTTACAGTAACAAAGATAAAAAATTTATTCAAATTTATCATTAAAGCATAACCGCGCCAAATCTTGTGGATTGGGTATATAAAGATCGCTAAGTTAGCTAAACTATTTACTTACAGAGCGGATTATCGCCAATATTAAGTGTACTGTGCAGATTATCATGTATCATCATCAACTTTAGTGCATTGTCGGTAGTCTTTTGAAAGTATTGAGAGGATACAGGATCATAATTTTCAATATTTTATGTAAACATGGCCATAAATACGTTTCAAGGTGTGCGTGATAGGAGAGTTTTTTTCAGACAATCTTGAAAGGGTTCTATTATTTGTTGTTATTATTATACTGATTCTTTATTTCCTTTCTAAAGAAAGTATAAGATATAAAGTAAAATAAATATTGGACATAGAGCTAATTATAAATTAGGGGATAATTATACACAAATCGCGAATTTGATCAAGAAATGCATGTAACATGATTGGAAACAAAGCAATTTTCAAAACGTTAATCTTACAGCTTGATATATGCAATGTAGATACTTTGCGTCATGAATACACACTAAAAAAAAGAATTTTGTTGTGTCGTGGGTCAGTTCGTTTTCGATATGACCAACCTTACAAATGAGAATAATATCATAGTCAATGATTTTATTGAGGTAGACACATAAGTTGATATCAACTGAACGTTCATTATGCACGTTAATGCATCCCGTAATGCCTTTGTCTCAGCCAGTGAGTGACATTTCAATTGTAACTTAATCTCGGGGTTTATAAGTGTCTACTTGGGCCCGGGGTTTGTAAATGTCTACTTGGGCCCGGGGTTTGTAAACGTCCACTTAGTGTTCTACTTGGGCCCGGGGTTTGTAAATGTCTACTTGGGCCAGGGGTTTGTAAACGTCCACTTGGACCAGGGGTTTGTAAGTGTCTACTTGGGCCCGGGGTTTGTAAATGTCTACTTGGGGCGGGAGTTTGTAAATGTCTACTTGGACCTGGGGTTTGTAAATGTCTACTTGGGCCTGAGGTTTGTAAATGTCTACTTGGGCCCGGGGTTTGTAAATGTCCAATTGGATCCGGGTTTTGTAAATGTCTACTTGAGCACGGGGTTTGTAAATGCCTACTTGGGTCGGGAGTTTGTAAATGTCTACTTGGGCCTCTGGTTTGTGAATGTCTACTTGGACCCCTGGTTTGTTAATGTCTACTTGGACCCCTGGTTTGTTAATGTCTACTTGGGCCCGGGGTTTGTACATGTCTACTTGGGCCCGGGGTTTGTAAATGTTCACATTTAAGACACAACATATCTTAATGAAAACATAGTTAGTTTATTTTAACAACAAAGTGTATTCTAACAGCATAAAACATTATTTTGTTGTATAACTGAAATAGAATTTGACTTTAAAAAGTTGGATGAAGATCAATAGAGAGATTAAATTCTGAGGTACTGAGTATTCTGTTGATCCGAATTATTAGATCAAAACGACACTTTTTTCACGATAGATTTTCATTTAAAAAGAATTGATTCGGAAAAGTTTAGTTCAAAGAATACTAACAGATAGATACTAGTAACGTATTGTGTCTAATATTTCTGCTGATGTATCACACAATTTGTGTACTTTTACATAAAATAGATATGTTTATACATCTATAATCTTATTTAAGCATTATTAGATTTTTTTATATTGATGTTCGTAGTTGTATCATGGAGACATGGAGAATATCTAAGTAACCATTACTATTATTATTTTTAGTCAAATTATATTGAAATTAATCAAGGCGTTTAGTTCTAGATGGTAGAGGATTCCGCAGTTGCGTGAGAAGACCATCAGGCTTTGTCCAGTGACCTACAAATGTACATATTTTCTCAAACAATAATTGAGAAAGAGTGAGATTTGTGAACCCATGAACCCGTGAATCACAGAGACACTGAAACCGAATTATTGAAAGTGATGCGAGTCGTCCTGTTTTACAATTAAAGATAC
>CM056595.1:17704814-17734814 GCA_029721355.1 Tegillarca granosa
AATGAACTTAACTATACAGGAAATTCGTTTTGTTTCGAACTTTTTTCGGGTAATTTTATTATAAAGATGCACACTTAATTTCACTTTGTCTTTTGCGATTTAAAATCAGTTTAGATTAACATAAAAATTAATTTAAACAAGTTGTAAAATTAACTATTTAAGCGGTAATACTTTTGGACTAAGTTTCTATTCTCTCTCAGACATGCATGCGTAATGAGATAATAAATATTCCAAATATGGATGACAAATTTTTGAGACTGCGAGATTGTTCACGTGAGTTAACTTAACCAGAGGCTAAAATCCTATTATCATTTAATTAATGATTCTAACTAAATCAATGGACAAACTAAATAATTTCCGATTCAGATAACACTTACAAATCGTCGATACAAATCCGTTGAAAATTTTTAAAAAACGGTTTCGGTAATTTGCGAGAAATGAACTGACCTCATGCGCGTTTACTTCCCTTTTCAAGACTTTTTTATTTTAAAGTCTTGATTAACCATTACAAAATCTCAAATCGTGGGTTTTCACACAAATAACTAAATGAAGTGTATGATTGGGTGTTAGAAGTTAATAAACTGTTAACGGATAATGAGAAGAACGACTTCCTTATAGCATCTAAGAACAGCTTGACGTCGTTTTGAAACGGTTAGAAAACCAGAATTGGCAGTACAGCTGTGCGTTAACATATCTTAAACAAATCAACTTAAACTGTTAAATGAAGTGTTACTATTATTATAATTATTATTATTATTATTATTGTTTATGTTGTTGTTGTTATAATAAGGTTTACATTAAACTAAAGGCATAAGTAAAATTACGGGAAAAAAAAACCTGTCTTTTTGAAAAATATTTTTCTGATTTTGATGCAATAATTTATTTATTTATTTATTTATTCATTTATTCATTTATTTATTTATTTATTTATTAAAATTTATTTATTTATTTATTTTTCGCATTAAAACAATGTGCGATAGGTCTCCTACTAAAACATTATCTGAAACGTAAATGAATATATTTTATATATCAAATTCTCTGGTTTTTATTTCCAACATTGTCTAACTTATCTTAAAACAAATATTTCTCCAGTTACATTTATGATTATTGCATTTCGTGTATCCATTTTATTAATTAAATGCATTTGTATAATTGGTATTTCTGTTTCAAATAAACTGAACCTCCGGTGTGCAAACCGTTAGAGCAATTTAATAATTATTTGTGGTTAGGTAAAATTGAAATTAAATTACTTATCAAATTCATTACCAAGACCTAACACGTGGTTTCGACATCGGAAGTCACATTTTTGCCAGAAATCCGTAATGTGTAATTTTTTAACAATGAAAATGTTACAAGATAAAAATCATAAACATGTGTTTATTAAACATAAACTAGAAGCCTGAAGCTTTGATTTGACTAAATATGAAAATTGGCAATTTTACTAATCGAGCCACACGAGAATGCAGTGATATTATTTAATTACTTAATCATTTCAAAAGGTAAGATCATTATAGATAAGATATCATTCTGATCGGTTCCCTCTCGGCTTACATCAATTTGTAGATATTCGATTGATGTATCATATTAATTTGTTATGTATATTAAATTCCAGTTAAGGCGAGTTCCGTTAAACAAGCATGGTAATTTGCCATAAAATTCATTCGAAACTCATATTTATTCTTCAATTTTATTATCTGCCATTTCAACTTTTTGATGCAAAAAGCGACATTTAAAACATTTTAAATTTCGTGAAATACAGACATCTCTAAATTTGATCTTAAAAATATACTACATGCATGTGTTTTGAACAAAATGTCATAAATTTCATATTACATGTATATATGAAGTAAATAAACTTCTGATGCTGTTATTTATCATTCTGTAACTAGTTTCAATGCCCTTGCAAAGGCAATAATAAAAGTTATTATTATTATTATTATTATTATTATTATTATTATTATTATTATTATCATTATCAATGTTTATTGTTAAACTTTGTTTTAATATTTTTTTGCATTTTGTTCTTTGTTTCAAGTTTCTTGCGTGTTTTAAGCTTTATGCTCCAACAAATTATGATTTTGACATAATGATAATAATAATAATAATAATAATGATAATAATAATAATCATGATGATGATGATGAACAAACAAATAAATAAATAAACAGAAAACGGTTTTAATTTATTGTTTTTTCTATTTTGATAATTTTTATCAAAAGAGCTATCACGATATAAAAATATTATGACATTGAAGTGAAATGATGATGATTGACATGATTTGACAAGATGGACACACTATGAAGTGTATATATAATATGTTAAATTGTTTTTGTTCTAACAAAATGCAAATAGAAACACATTTGTTTTTGATTATTAATGCAAGAGAGATTCGGTTCAGCCTTGCTGTGATACCTTTATCTATGAATCAAATGTTTATTTAATTGTCAAATATCAACACGAGCTCGTACTTACAACCACAATGGCATTAGAACATGCTGTGGTTTCTAACACAAACATACATCAAATCATGTCGTATTTTACTTAATACACTCCAACTTTTGTTTGTATTATTAATTGTTTCGTGAATTTCACACGGAAACCAAATTTCCAAATTTTATGACTAAAACCAGATAAGAATTATGTCTCCCAATAAAAACAGAGATACACATTTTGTATTAAATTTTGTGCTAAGTGCTTTTTGCAACTTTAAATTGACGGGAGAATATGACACTTAGGTTATGTGCATAAGGAACCACTAATTGTAAAATAATTGGGATGGTTTGGGTCTACCAAAACGACCTAAACCACACCACTGTATACAAAATTTTACCAAAATGTCATATACCATTTTTTAAATTTAATCATAAAAATACATTCAAAAAGTGGTATATGACAATAACCACTTTTTGAATGTATTTTTATGATTTTTATGATTAAATTCAAAAAGTGGTATATGACAGAAACATTAAGTATCCCTTCTCAATGGTTTTCTAGTTGGAAGTTTAATAATCAACAGACTCTTATATATGTGCTAATCTTCTCTTTTGTACAGCTACAAATTACTTTATTTTATTATAAAAGTCTTTTTAGATAATATGAAATAGTTTTTATGGATGAAGTGAATTTTGTGAATCTGCGCCATTTTATTTATTTGAAGATAACCTACATTTTTCACACATCAATGACGTTATTTATTTATTTATTTATTTATTTATTTATTTATTTATTTATTTATTATTTATTTGTTTGTTTGTTTGTTTGTTTGCTTGTTTTTTATCTTTAAATTCTGTAAACTCATAAGGGGAGGTATACAAATAAAAAATATATAGAACATTTTGACATGTAGGGTTATGGCATATGCAGAATTTTTAATTTTTACAAAAAGAAATATTCTAAATTTTGCACATAACAATTTTAAAAAAATTGTCAAAAATATTGATCAATCTTTAATTCTTACTCTATTTTTTTTTTTTTTACTTTTAAAATAAAAACTAAGATAAAAAAATAAAACAACAAATAGTAATTATACTTCACGTGTACACTTCATGCATCTATACATTACATCTAAATTGGACCAAAGAAGAACAAAATTATAAATCAAAGTTAAACATCGCCTTATGCTGGTCAATTAATCATGCTAGTTAAAAGTTTTTTCACCAATTAAAAATAAAACAGATTTGATCCAAACTGGATCCAAAAAGACCGAAAGACAAGGGTCGAATGGACCCAGGTCTAAAAACACCATATTGTAACATATAATTCAATTTAGGGTGCAGGTCAACAATAAATTAAAATGGTTTATGGGCGTTCAATTATAAAGAAAACCTTGTATTCCAAATTGGGCTCAAAAATTGACCGAATGGAATCGGTCCAAAATTGAATGTCAAAGAACAGGACATTGATCATTTACTAAACTATAAAATTTTGAAAGGACTGACAGACCATCTCCGAGAAATGTTCCAGACTAAGGTTAAACAGAAAAAAGGAAGTTACAGGACAAAACCTGATTTGAAAGCGCAAGTATGTTTTTAGTATTAAAAGAGACTACTAGTATTGTCATGTTCAGAACTTTGAATTTTTACAAAAAGAAATATTCAAAATTCTGCACATGACAGTATATCACTTTAATACTACTGTCTATTGACTTGCATGCTATATTTTCATACTTGTTTAAAATGAAACATTTGAATATATATATATATATATATATATATATATATATATATATATATATATATATATATATATATATATATATATATATACACGGCAATATCCGTATAATGTAATAATTATGCTTGGTATGCAGGTATGCATCTTTGACATTTACACTGACTCACTAAATCCCTAAATTTAATCTGGACGCGTTTTGTTTGAGTTTTTACTTAGGACGGTTTACGGGAAATGATGTCATTATGGATTATTTTTATTTATTTATTTATCTATCTACATGTATATATCTACACAGGGAGAAGGCTGAATCATTGTTAAATCGAGATTTTTCCCTTTTTAATTATAATTGAAGTATTATTATTATTATTATTTAAAATCATTAGGTTACATTTCTGGTATTTAATGTGACGAAAATGACAACACTGGATATTTTAAGTGGTATTTTTCATGATTGTAACGCGACATCTGTCAATCAGACACGCCACCTAATGGACGGCAGTCACGTGGATAAATTGGGCGTTATCTTTCTGATTCTTATCAATGAGCTTCCTTGCCAATAATCAATATCGTCTTCATGTAGATCTCTATTATGTATCCGTCATCCTGTCTGGCGATAAAGGGTTTTGCATGTCACAAATTACAGTCAACTCAGGATCCGCGGATGCTCTAAAATTCTCAAGTTGACACTGTAAAAATTCATTTTGCATTTTCAAACAATAAGGCGGGCCCCTTTTCATATTATTTTACTTATATTTTACACGTTCATTTTATCTTGTAGAAAAAGATGCTGCTTGACAAACATACTTACATACAACAAGACTTCAAACGAATAAGTTAGATTATATATGCTTGAACCATTCTATTTGGTATTATGTCCTGGGGATTTATGACCAGCGGTCAGTTCCAAATGTGTGTTTATGTTTTTACATTTTGTATAATCCGTTTGTTCGTTGTTTGTTAATCTTGCTGTTTTCAAATACATACAATTTCAGCTGCAGTTAACTATAATAATTTTTATGTGAACCGTTCATGATGATTAGTTTGCACGTTTCGTCAATGTATACAATCAAAATATCATTTTTGGTTTTATCTATTTTCTTGGCCTCTTTATAATCATCCACCAACTTGCTGTAAAACACTGTCCAGATTTTCCTTTTTTTTTCGATTATGTGTTTATCCAAACCACCATAAACATTTAACAAACACATTTTAATGCATGAAGATTTTTCACTTTTATCTTCGTATTTAAAATGCTATTCTATAATAATAATAGTGTCATGTGCTGATTTTGGATTTCTATTAAAATAATGCATTCAAAATCAGCAGATGACAACTGGGAAAAGTGCTAATTTTTCATTTTCTGTGGGGATTTTGGATGAGAATTGGAAAAGAAAGTAAAAAACAGTGTCACGGAATTTTTCTCATTTTCAAGTAAAAATTAAAAATGAGAAATTCAATTTTTCTGCACATTAAAAAAGAATTGACGTGTAGTTTGATAACGGGCTAGTTACATTAAATTCCCTACTTAGGTAAACCGTGACAAAACCAAATATTTTTAATCCCGCAGGGGTTATTCCTCTTGGCAAATTAAATAAACGCAATTTTCGTCTCATTATTAGGAGGTTAATATGTGTAAATTATATATATAAGGTACAGTGCTATTTTCTATGGCTGCATGATCTGTTTCCCCAAAAAGTTTAAGTTACAGTAAATAAAGAAGAAAATCAGTTTCCCTTTTAAATATCGATGTAAAAGGACTTTGTTTTGGTAAAAGAAATAATTTTTTGCAGTTGTTTGTATTTATGTTTAAAATGGATTTATCCAGTTATATTTCGACTTTTCAGTCAAAGCTTACATGAGGGAAAGAATGCCAACCGAACACTCTCCAATATGAAAGTTTTTTATCTGTAACAATAATTTTATTGCCTTTTTAATTTTATAAACGAATGTAAACGTCTATGCACTATATGAACTAAATGAAATAAAAATGCAAGTAATCAATACAGTCGCCAAAACACAATGATTACGCAATACAATAGACAGAGCCACTGCAATAATGATAAACAATGGACACATACACTATGATTTCGCTAGAATAAGACAGAATCAAAAAATATTAAGCCACATAATAGGAAAAGCCACCAAGATTTCGCCGCACCACACACACAGATCATCCAAAATAACGTCACTATTTAAAATAGACACGGCACCATACAATAGACAGACCATCAAAATAACGTCACAAAGTGGACACTTCACCTCACAAAATACAGCATTACTGAGTTAACGTCACACAACAAACACTACATCAAACAATAGACAGCGTCACTGAGATGACGTTACACAACCTACACGACACCACACAATAGACAGAGTCATCAAAATACCCTCAAGCAACAGACACGACACCACACATTAGAGAACGTCACTGATATGACGTTACACAACAGACAAGAAACCACACAATAGACAGAATCATCAAAATATCTTCACGCAACAGACACGTCACCACACAATAGACAGCTTCACTGAGATGACGTTACACAACAGACACGACACCAATCAAAAGACAAAGTCATCAAAATACCCTCACGCAACAGACACGACACCACACAATAGACAAAGTCATCAAAATACCCTCACGAAACAGACACGACACCACACAATAGACAGTCATCAAAATATCCTCACGCAACAGACACGACACCACACAATAGACAAAGTCATCAAAATATCCTCACGTCAAACAACGGACACTACACCAAACAATAGACAAAGCAAACAAAAATCATTCTAAACAATAGACCAATATTAATCCACACAATAGGAAAAAGCAACCAAGATAACGTCGCACCATACACAGAGTCACCAAGACATTTTCACAAGATTATGCTTAAACAAAAGACAGAATCACATTAAATAATAAACATGTCGGATGTATTGTGTAGTGGTTCAAGACTTCACACATTTACGAATCAAAAATGATGCTTTTTATACATGGAATGTAATAAAACAATGGTATAAGAACATCGCAAAAAATTCGCCCAACGTGGGGCTCGAACCCACGACCCCGAGATTAAGAGTCTCGTGCTCTACCGACTGAGCTAGCCGGGCTTGTTGTTACACTAAAATTGTGAATAAAATTCTCGGCTAAATGCTTCAACTAAAACTTCCATGCATTTTAAGATATTTTTGTTTATATAAAAAGGAAACAACTTTATCTTGAAAAAATTAAGAATTAAATATAATTTTACTTCGGGTCTTTGAAACGTCAATTAAATAAACATAGTTTAATTTACCAAAAAAAAAAATGAATACATTAAAAAAAACATAACACGTTTTTGTTTGTTTTTTATGACAACTAAATTTTTAATAAGAAAATAAATAAAATGCTGAAATAATTAATCCACTGCACCAAACACCATATTCTAAGATGTGATCACGAACGCAATGTTCTTGATGACGTCATATACAATTAACGCCATTCACTATTAGCTGTTTATCAAATAAAATCGTTGAAAATTTGTCAAATTTTATTATTTACACATATATCATAATTTACGTAAAAAAGTTTACATGTAAGGAAAATGTATCCTTGGACATAAGTTGCAGCTCAAAAATAATAATGTTATAAAGAGTCATATGGACCAAGATGGTGATTGGGGCGTCTTTCTTACCATCCATTTACGGTTTCAATTCTCCAATTGACCTACCTTATTCCGGCGAAATATGACACTTATTCTTTAGACCTACGAATGTTTTAATACCAAAAATGACCAAACTCTAAATTTGCGTTCGAAATGTATTCTCATAGCATCTTGCCATAGTTAAAATTTGACATTTTGTATCAATTGTTGTTATATTTCCCAAGAAAAAATAAACGTTTTAGTCCGCAATACATGGGTTCTAAAAATCCGTTGGTTAATCGTAATGTTATTGAACGTCAACCATTATTCAGCTAATAGGGTCGTCAGTTTTTTTAATCTCGAAGAGATAAATTCAAAAGCAAGTTCATGAATGCATGAGATGTGCGATTGTGACACATTGTCTGTCTTGTACTAGCACGCATCAGGGCGACTAGGGGCCGTGGTGGCCGAGTGGTTGAGGCGTTAGCCTTTAAACTCAAGGCGCCTTACCGCTTTTGGTTCAAACCCAGTCGACCGCAATTTGGAAAGGCTTTGCTGGTTGGGCCGGTATCAGTAAAATAGACTGAAGTGGTCTGTGGCGTTTATGTGCAACATTGCGGGCTAAAGTAATAGCACTCTAAAGGCCACACTAGTATAATGCAGATCTTTCCTACTCTCGCACCACACGTACTTGTAGAGATAAATCTTCGAGATAAATAAAAGTTGTCTCGTCTCAAAACAGCTAAAAAACTGCTGATGTGACAAAAATATTTTTCAACCAACCGAACAAGCAATCGAACAAAGTCAGTACCGTCTCAGACAAGCATAACACTCTATCAGGCAAATTATACTGACACTTAGTGAACAAATCGATACTCTTAATTTGTCCTCTTCATATCTAGCGCCTTCTGAAAAATCACTTTCTTTTGTATGATCCAGACGGGTTCGAACCCAAGACTTACCGCTCTCGTGGGGATCAGTTCAGTAATATAAAGGGTTGTATAAGAATTTATTTGACCTGTGGATAATATCACAGCAATTTTTTTTTATTATACGACGTTTCAGGATACTAAAGTAAATATTCACGCCTTCTCACGCTTTAACAACAACCCTAAATATTGAAAAAAAAAAAAAAAATCGGCGTATACATTTCCAAAGATCATGAACGAACTTTAATAAAAATATGTCGCTGCTCGTAGATTATCACACCAAGGACCAATAAGGTTGAATAGACTTCTACACGACCTGTAGTTAAAATGGATGGTATGCAAAGTTGACTGAAAGACTAAATTGTCCTAACCTTTTGTTTTGGAAAGCGGATTTAGAGACACAATTACCTAATCAAGCCACCGAACGGGATTCAAATGCCGAAGAACAAACGAAGAACAAATAAATATACAGCACACAATTTTCTACAGTTTCCATTATCTGGAGCCTTTTATTCTACCAGTTCTCTCAAATTATAAGAAACGATGTGGTCCACAAAAATTTAAATCACGTATTGATTTTTTTTTTAAAAACATATAAGATAAACGCCGCACGTGGGGCTCGAACCCACGACCCCGAGATTAAGAGTCTCGTGCTCTACCGACTCAGCTAGCCGGGCAGGTACAAAACTCAAATATCTAAGCCATACCGCGAAGAATTAATGGCCTTTTTTGTGAACTTCCAATCGATCATTTTATCGATAATAAAATTTACTAGGTACCCACTCTGTATTGTAGTTCAATGTCCATACGTAGTTAACCTTTTAGAGCATTTAGATCGCCAATGATTCGCGCTAAAATTGATTGAATTAAGAATGGTTGTGGTTGCTCACTTGGATGGCGTCAATTAGAAAAACGACCCTTCCATCAACTTCGAAGGTTTGATGCTGAATTGGATGGCGTAATTTATAGCAGTGAATAAGAAAAACAACCTTTCCATCAACTTCGATGGTTTGATGCTGAACTGAAAATATCTACAAAATTTCAATTCCTAAATCATGATATGTCGATCAATAATTTGACTCTTATAATAAAACAAATTAGTGATTAAAAAAATAGAAAAGTAAATTTTATGAACATTTATTAAATAAATATGCTTTGACAATCATTTAAGAAACTACATTGTATCTTAAAACAAATTATGACAAATCTTTACAGAGCAATAGAATATCCATATCATTGGGTTTATTTAGATCCTGTATTGGTCAAAGTTAAAAAAATTATAATAAATGAGAAAACGCATGAAAAATTTGGATCATCGCATTCTTAGTTTGTTTTCTATGTTTTACCTATAAGATCAATAAAAATATTTTACAGCACTTTGTAACAATTGCTTAACACACTTTGTAAAAATTGCTTATTACGTCATATTTATTCTGATTCTAATGATTTTGCTGATATTGTTATGTTCAGCATAAAGGTATTTGTATGGACCATGTGTGTATGCTGGTTAAACGTTGTAATGTTTAAAAGTCCAAACCTGGATCTCTTGCTTTCTCGATTAGTTAGTTAGCATGGTGAAAAAGTAAAACTGCGTTTAGTTTACATGATGGATAAAACAAAAAGAAACACGCATTTACTTAACATTGTAAATAAAACAAAAAGTAAAACGCAGTTTCATAAATATGGCAAGTAGTGTTAGATCTCTACAAATATAAATCTAAACAACATCGATTTCCTCCATGTTTGGCAAACATTCATCATCCCTGTCAGGTTCCTTGAAACGACTCTTGTAAATATCATTGTCTATTTTACGCTTGAAATTGTCATTGATATTCTTGTTTAAATCTCGTATAGTATCGTGAGTGAACTTTGCACTGTGTTCTTGTGCCTTTGCCCGTAATGAGGCTATACTCTCTGATCGGATTTCTTCCTTGTCTCTCAACTCTGATGGGTCTATATCCGTGTCTTCGTCGTCACTTTTGAGTTTTTCAGCTGCTTCCATGGATTTTTTGTGCATACCTGTGTGGTAAATGAACAATGGATGAACCTTCTGACATCATCTTTATTAAAGTCTAGAGAAGTAAATGATATCAGAACAAAAACATCTTCGAGATTAGGTCTTTGTTTTAACATCTAATAAACTGTCTGATTCAGCCTTAGAGACGTCTTATATGAAATAAAGAATAAAAGATTTTTTATATTGTCATTTATTTTTGAATTTTTTGTACGTGTATTTTTATTGTAGAGTCATGTTTAACTTTAAAGAATCTACGAGCAGATCTGTCTTAAGATTTTAAAAAGAATTCAACTCTTTTGTAATTATAGCTGCACTTGATTGAAACTAATTACATTGATTCGGTGTTTTGATATATAGCTAAATTTGACAAAATGATCGGATTATCTGTGATGGCTACAACTAAATACAACGGTAACTTATATACAATTACTAAGCAATATAAAATATTTCCTTCCAGAATAAAAAAGTAAACTCACTAAGCAACCATGGAGCACAAGAATCCATGCCGCCTTCTTTTGCCGTTTTAAGTATGGTTTCCGGAAGTGGCAGGGAGTGTCGTACCATAGCGCCATATAGACCATATTCCGCCATTATGCTACTTCGACCCCATGTTTTTTCTGTCTTCCTCCATTTTGCTCTTCTGTTTTGAAACCAAACCTAAAAAATACCGTAAAATTCGTAAAAACAACCATCAAATAAAATATATAGATTTTATGCATACACTAAGTGATAATTCATAATACATGTTCGGAACTATATAGAACCGCATTTTTTTTCCATTTAAAAAAAACTAACATTTTTTCGTGACCAATAACTATTTAACAGGTGAATGAAATTCAATGAATGGAATTGGAAAAAAATTTAAAATCGTTATTTGAAAAATAAAATGCAATATATTCTTATTATGAAAGAAATATCGTCAAGAGGCAGACATAACAATCGCCTTATGAAAAGTCCCTTTAATACAAGTGACTCGTGAACACTTTGAGATTTTTTTGCGATATGACTGTAAACTGCTGTCATTGTACAATTCACAAAATATATGGATAAAAACTAATGAAAAACAGTTATTTTCCTTCGAAAAAAAGGAATTGTTGATTTTCGTTTCTTGACTAAATATGGGGTATCATGTTGAAATAAATTAATTAAGGAATTCTGCACTCTCGGATATCACAATTTAAAAACATCAATCATTAATTTTCCGACAAGCATACGGATCGACTATAAACTATTTGCTGGTGCTTTGTTCATTAAATGCTCATTGAAATCCTTTCATCCGATAGCAGACGACCAGTAACGAATATAAAAGCACGTGCTTGGCATCACGCAATGTAGTATACGCAGCGAGACCTGGAATGGTGGTATCAGTAGGCGGTATTTTCTTAGAATCCATGAACCAATTACATCAGTTTTCTACATGGACCTTTAGAATGGTAATTGGATGGCAACAATCTAATTATCTTATAATTAGAGAAATAATCTAAAGGATGAGATGCATGATTAGAGTGAAATTTTTCTCGTTCAAGTCATTATATGACTGTGTATTAGTTATTTTTCAAACAATTAGCCGAGAACACTAGCAAATCGATATGACAAGCATACTTTTGGCACAAGTATTTTATTTCAATTACCTCTTACCAGCCCCTAGTTTTTATTTACAAGTGTACTTATATTTATATATCTAAATTAAATACATCAATTATTTTCCTGTAAAAACGATATATATATAATATACAGATTTTTGATGACAAAATTTAGAGTTATTAGACAGAGCTGAGTTATACTAAATCAAAGTTTTAAAAAATGCAAAATATCCACCCTTGCAACCGGATTATCTTGCTTCATTTTTCATTTTCACAGAAAGTACTTTAAACAAACATGCAAATTTGAAAAAACAAATACGCCAAAAACCTGGATATTTGCTAGCTTTTTACTTAAATGGTAATGTACTGGTCCTGTTAAAAAAATCTCATTTAAATGATAAAACAATTGATAAACAAATATGTCTGTATATGCAATCACTGTTAACTGTTGGTTTTTTTTTTTTTTTTTTTTTTTTTTTTTTTTTTTTTTTTTTTTTTACTTCATATAGAGCTTTTGCAATTATGATGATGTTTGAGCTATACCTTTGCTATTATGATGATGTTTGAGCTCTACCTTTGCTATTATGATGATGTTTGAGCTATACCTTTCCTATTGTGGTGATGTTTGAGCTATACCGGGTCTGACCCAAGACTTGAAAGTGGGTAGTGACTGTTCTTTCGCCAAGCACTCGGCATTACGAAATGAAAGTCACGTCTCTTTCGGATGGGAACTTGCAATAAATGAGATCACATGTCACGATAGGCGTGGTACGATAAAGAACCCTGCTGTATAATGCCATCAGCGCAACAAACAGGCAAAATTTCTGCACTTTGGACTGTAGCTGGCGACGTCATGATATAAGTGAAATATTCTTTACTGGGACGTTATATTAAACACCATTACTCAACTCCAGTTTTAAATTCATAGATAAGCTAGTCTTTACTGATTTTTGTAGTTTATACAAGAAAGAACGGATAACTGTTCTGTGTATGGTTTTTATCAGTTCTATTTTCATAGCAGTTCAAACGAATTATTTTCAGAAGTTTTGTTTTTAATTGGTGTTTTTGTTGACAAATGTAGATATTAAAATTCAGATTTTTGTTATATATGTTTTTGTTCACATATAAATCACCCAATTAATTTTTATATTATTACTCCCTTAATTTAATGATGATTTTAAAAATCGAAATCAAACAATGCTGACGACATTATCTCAAAAAAGATATAAATACGACAAAATTGATGATTAAGAAAAGTTGCTTCAGGCAATTTGAAAAACAAAACTGTTGACGAACTTCAGTTTGTATTTTAAGTACATGTATATCTACTTCTTTGAGGAAATATCGGACAATTACAATAAAAGATATTTAAAATAATGACTTTTCAGAAAGATCTATCTTGCGGAAAACTACAGTTTTATGTTAAAACTTTTATATCATATGCTTTAATATTGAATAAAGTTCTGTTCATCTGAGAAAAAAAAATTATGTGATGTGTTTTTGATCTGATAGTCCTATTTCCTATAGTGCAAGACTTTTAATGCTTGAAACAATAACACAATGATTCAGCCACTTTTGAATTAACTTTTTGCTTTTGTCTTGATAATTAACCTAACAACATCGCCACCGGAATTTTTTTTTTAAAAAAAAAACTTTTAAAATAGAAGAAAAATGGTGGCAAGATAAGGATTAATACTGCATAAACTTGATAGATTTACGACATTAAAAAGCTATAATATCAATACCCCATGTCATTAATTTTTACAACCAAATTGACAAAAATCTGTATCTTTTTCCTGATTTCGCGATAAGAATGAAAATCTCGAGTGGGAAATGAATTCAATTTGATTAATTTATATTATATCAATAAATCTTGATAAAGTGTTTGATTACAAAGACCAAGTTACAAGGCTTGGATCTCACAGCTCATTGACTGCTTACAAGGCATGAAAATGGGATGCTATGTCAAAAGATGAGAGCAATATGATTGTAATATCAGAACCCCGGAGACCTCGCTAATACATTTTGATAAAATTTGAATGCAAGTTCTATTATATGGATTTAACCAGTCGAGACATTGTCAGCACATTTACTTGTTAAACGAGAGAATATATTTGATATTTTAGGATAAAAGATGAAGACACCAAGGCCGGAACTACTGCAATAGAATTGCATTGCCGCTAAGCGAGCCGCCTATTGTGTTCACCAATTAGCTTTTAATTGAAACTGGTCACGACAACAAGAACAGTATTACTATAACAAACCTATTAATTGAGATCACATTATTGAACACGGATTCACATGAGAATACAGCTAATCTATTAGATAAATGAATTAGACAAATTCATTGGATTCTATCAGTTTTAGATGCTCTGTCTATAAAATTCATTTTGACAAAATTATCTCGCGAGACATTTATTTTTATGAAGGAGAATAAAAGCTATAACGGTTCGTTCCTTTATAAATCAGCTTTTTATTAAGAGAGAAACGCGATACTATTAAAAGTCATATTGTGTTTAAATTGAAATAAATTTAAAGACTTTATGATTAAGATAATCTAGTCATTAATCACGTGGTTCAAGCTTTTTTTTTCACGAAGAACCATGATACATCTACGTTAGATGACTTTTGTTTGCCATATTCTTACTCTATTGATTTTGGTTTTGAACAATAAATTGATTGGCCGATATAGTGACAAAATATTTCTAAAATATATACATGTATCGTCAAAACAACTCGTGATGATATCAAGAAATTGAATTATTTTCTGTCGTTAAACAAGTCTCATCCGAAAGACAAATCAATGTTTTTTAATAGATTAGGTCCCGAGTGTTTCAGAAAGTTTACAATTTGCTATATTATTATTTCATTGTACGACTCGGCACAAATACGGCGTTATATCTTTTTTAATCCAGTCGATTATTAACTAATATCGTTTTATCGAAGATCAGGGTACAAACTTAAAAAAAAACTAATTGCATTACATTCAAACTAACAGGTGTAATGAAATCGCAGAAATTAGTTATTGCATACACCTATAAAAAGTTTTTTTTCAATTTATGAAGACCGATTTCAGAGGTCCAAAACATGTACATTGTATTTGACAAAAAAAATGCAACCAAGAACAATATACATGAACAACAAACAAATAAAAGGACACTAATAATAAGATATACATGTACATTGATCATAAATTTCTGGCTATGAAGAATGCATATGGGCACCACTGACAAAACGGTATCACGAGATATGGTTTTAGTTCTTTTTGTAGCCCCCCCCCCCCCCAATCATCAAGCTTACTTCATGCTTCTTTGTCCTTTACATTGTTACTTAGATATTTTAGAGCGTTTTTCTACAGAATTTTTTTTATCGTTTGAATTTTAATTGTTTTAATCCTTGAAAAAAAACTTTACCTAAATTTTAATATTATTTTTAATCTTTGAAAAAAAACCCACTTTGTATATATTTTTCAATATTTCAATACCATTAATCTTACAACAGCAGATCTAATTTTTTTTTAATTATTAGTTAATTCAACCGCAAACTCTGCAACTCGTTTGAAGAAAACATATGACATTTACATATGACTTGCAACAAATCAAGCTCCGAAAGCGCGTCAAACTCCTAGCTCCGTATGTTCGCGAGGTAGACATAAGAGAGGTACGAATGTTGGCCTCTGTTCGGAGCTTTCCAACAAATAACAAAACTTTAGGATAACACTGAATCTTGGATGTTTCTTTTATAATAAAAGATGTAGTTTTCGAAAATCTGTTTCAAATACATGTAATTGTTATGTTATAAACATTATCTTATTCTAACGAAACAATCTACCGTATCAATTTTAAGTGTTATAATAAGCAACAACTTGACTTTCGGAATTTGAATTGCGCATATTATGAAACATATATATTAGAAAACAACTGTTATAGCTTCGTTTCTTTACTTTTCACCAAAAAGGTGGAAAACAATATTATTCTATTTTTAAATGTACTGAGTATGGCATGAATTAATATAGCAAATTTTTATTGATGTCATTATTTGTTTTATTTATTTATATATTATTATCATTATTATTATTATTATTATTATTATTATTATTATTATTTATTGTGTCTATACATTATAGATACTACCGAATATATGCTATGCTAAGTCTTGTAGCTTTATCGACGTCAGTGTCAATAAGTGTGTATGTGACTTTGTCCCTTTGTTTCGTATACATTTATTATATAAATTAAAAAAAAAGTTTATATATATATATTATATATATATATATATATATATATATATATATATATATATATATATATATATATATATATATATATCCTTTAAACTTCATTTGACATTTGCTAGGCTAAAATTAAAAATCATATTCCTAGATTTAGCACGAAAAAGAACTCTCACTGGTTACTGCCATAAGCGCATTGCAATGGTACATATTTCTTAGACTTTATTCAAGTTGCTTTATTGACTGATGGCGTCTCAATATACGCGAAATAATCCTGGATGTACCGTATGAGTGAATCGGGAAAATGTCATGGTCAGTTTTTGTGAGCGTTATTTTTTCAGATATTCGCGCACTTTAAATTTCGTGTCGTCGGATGATGGTCCGTACAAAGGCAAGCGAAATATAAAAAAATAAAATATTTGATAATTTTTCGTTTCTGGTTACTCTAGAGAATTTAAAAAATATTTTTTTTAAAAAAAAAAAAATTAAAAAAGATAAAAAGAAAATTAACAATTTTACAATAAACTACTTGCTGTAAAACAACATACCTGAATTCTATCCTCTGGTAAATTTGTTTTTAAAGCTAAAACTTCCCTAGCATACACATCTGGGTAGTGAGCATCTTTAAATGCCTTTTCCAATTCCTCCAACTGATAACTTGTAAATATAGTTCTAAAATATAAACATTCTTTTTTATGTTATGTACAATAGCAATAAGTTTTGACTCGGACTGAGAATCTTATCTGGAAAAGGATGCATTTGATGAAGAAACAAACCGAGATGTTTCTTTTTAAGCATTTGAGATAGTTGTGTTTTGATTATCCGATAACCTTTATTCGAAATACAAACATATGCAAGAAATGAGTAACGTACATTTTATTCAGCAAAGAATCTAAAAGCATATGCAAGCCATATCTGGCCTAGGTTTCTCAATTCATCTTTGATCTAAAAATATCGACCGTCAATCTAGGTAAATCTAAGTTTCAAAAACTCCGTTTACAGCGTTCAACTTTTCATAAGAATGCTTTTTTTAAACAAAAGTGTATACATGTATTTCTTTTATTATCTATATTAATTGCAAAATAAGCTATCGCCAATCAGTATGCCTGATGTTAATCTATTGTGAGCAAACATGATTATATATTAGTACTATTTATGCTAAATTTCAATCGGGAAGAGAAATCCCCTAAATAAAGTCTTATGATAAATTCGAAACATTAGTCACGCTATCGTTAATAAAAAATGGTTATATGTGCTACTGTAAAGGACATATTTTACCGTTCGTGATTTTAAAGAATTAATGTCATTTCCGATTGACATGTTCAGTTTCAAAGTTTGAATTATAAAGTATTTATTCTATAAAATGTTACTTTGTTTTTAAAAAATGTTATTGATTACCCAGTGATAATGAATTAGCTTAAATAAGTCTTTATTGTGTTTGCTAATTTCCCCCTATGTCCATCAAACAAGAATGTCGGAAAAAGTAGAAATATTGTGTAGAAGAATCCAAAAACATCTATATTGTTAGACAGCCAATAACCGTCTCTAAGCCTAAATCTAGTGAATTTGTATGGATAACACTAATTTATTAATTGCTTGATGACAAAGGCCCGTGTTTAATGGGCTTAATAAGTTGCTGGTAAATTGCATGAAAATGCGGACGATTGACAATAAATCCACAACTCTTAATTAGTTGCCTTCAAAAGAATGCATTTATTATCGTGTGCTTGACGTAAACCTAAGAAAAGAATGATGCACGCAACAGAAATGAAAGCCGGTTACTGTCAAGTCCCGACGGCTTGAAAAACAAGATCGTTTTTCAGTTTAACTATTACTATATCGATTCAACTATTCTGTTTTTAGGAGATGTAAAGATAATTGAAATATCATTTTACACTTTATAAACACCCTGTATCTTGTAGACTGATATTTAACTCAAATTACAACCCATCCGTGATATTGATCTTGTCAAGATTCTTAACGTTTGAACCGAGACATCCCAAAGGCAAATTTAACTGGTATTTAAGTTAAGTCATCTTAAACTCCATGCTGGTTAAACGGAATTAAATAAACATTAAAATGTTCTCAATATATTATACTGAAGTTTAAAAAATTGAAGTTTTTTTAAATTTAACTTTTTTTAATTACACACATATACATATGTATCTTTCTGTGAATAACATATATATATATATTCTAAATTATTTAAATTTTAAAAAGTAGAGGAAAAAGTTACTTGGATACAGCAAGAGGATTTAACAATACGAAACAATGGAAATAATTGGTTAAACGGTCAAACAAGAAAAGACAATCACATATTTCGGACTTGGTATTAGGGTTAAATTGTAAAAATTTCATGATGCATTTTTTTTTTAATTTATCGTGAAATACATTCAAGAAAATGAATTATGACAAAAATAATGTTTTGGGTTAACAAAACTAAAAGGGTCAAATATGAAATAAAGAGAGAGGAATTCATTCATATCTGTTTACTGAATTTTTAAAAAGAAAATTAATAAAAACCGATACCGGTTGTCAGAAACATGACCGTAAAGAACACATTTACTCGAACTCTTTTACATTCATCATACAGAGGCTGTATTTAATAATCTGAGCTTTTCTTGTTGACTTTTTATGACTGGTGCAAGGTTAACTGGATATGTATAAAGTATTCTAATTAGCGATCCAGAAATGTAAAACCTTTTGTATTTTCTAAACGGCCAACTTTTGCGACTTCATGCAAAGAATATTTTAATAATTTTCATTTAAAAAATCAGAGATCTCTGCATATCAAAACACTTTAATTTATATTCTTTTATATTGAAAATATGTTTAGAAATTTTATCTCGAAAGATAATCTTGCCAAATGCATAACTTGTTTGATGTGACAAAGTGACACATCGACATGTTCTGTCACTTAAATAAATTAAATCAGTATATGTCATATTACCATTTTTATGTTAAAAAGATGAATCGTACAGATAATTGACATATTAATAAGCGTAATAAAGAAATCGATATACATAACACAAAAATCAATATCCGAGTTATAACAAATAGACAACAACATATCTGATTAGCTCATAAAACTGTCATCAGGTAATTTTCACTTAATAATACACAAACTATAACAAATTTAAAACTGCCAGGTACGTGTTAAAAAATCATCAAGCTAATCAAAAAGAAGGAAAGGATCCAAAGGTCAATTTTTAAAACTCTATATTTGTGTAACCCTCACAATGTGCAAGATCAAAATCAAATGCAGAGTAAGTCAAAGCACCGCGTAACGTACCTAAATGTTTTCTACAAAAGTAACTGCCACCATGAAATAGACACAATAATGTAATAAGTAATGAGAAACTTTTAAAGTGACAAAACTGTTAAAATAAAAAACTCAAGTTGTTTTATATGTTTTCTTGTTGTTGTTGTTGTTATTGTTTGTTGTTGTTGTTGTTGTTTTAAAGAGATTGGGCTTTAAGGGAGTTGCCAACTAAGAATTCATAATAATATTAATTATTATTATTATTATTATCATTATTATTATAAATAAATAAATGAATAAATAAATAAAGAAAATAAATAAATAAATAACAATTTTCTGACTAGATATTAACAATTTATTCAAGCATATTACGAATATGTCATATACCATTTTTGAGTTTAATCATAAAATACATTCAAAAATGGTATACGACAATATTGTCATATACATGTACCATTTTTAAATGTATTTAATGATTAAATTTAAAATAAAAATGGTATATGACAAATATAAAATCTCATACAGCAACACACTGTAACTGACCTGTGTCGTCTCTTCTTCTTTTTCTTTTTACTGCTTAAATTACAATTATCATTGCCTTCTATACTGTTCTTCTCACTGTAGCTGTCGTCTAAATCTGTAAAAAATACATGAAGTAATTTTATGAAACAAACTCGTTTTAATTTTGCTTGTTCGGATGCTAGGATCTTCCGCTCTTTAAATGACCTTTAAATTACTTCCTGTCTCTAATGCAAAACGAGACAACAATTCTGACCAGTTTTGATGTACAAATGCAGCTAATAGTAATGTCCTAGGTGCAACATAAACAATTTCAATAATTAAAGTTTAGCAAAAATGTTTGATAGACACAGCTAAAATGTAAGCAATATAATTCTGTTTTGGTTGAAGGTGTTTATCAAGTCGATCACAAAGGCAATTTCAATATATATGAGGGAAACGCATAACAAGCCATAAGACGACTTGTAGCCTGTAGGATGAGCAGTATAGAAAGGGTAAAAACAAAAATTGCTTTAAATATCTCAAATCTTTTTCTGAGCAGCTCCAGAGAGCCTTGGCTATTGGATGGTTTAAAGCGCTCTTGCTAATAAAAGTACTTCTCACTGTTTATGTTCGAATCCCACAAGAACAGATCCTATATGGAGAAAGTTTGTCAGTTCGCTTGCCCAATGTCGGTTGTTTTGTCCTGGCACTGTGGTATCCTACACAAACCTAGAGCTGCCCGAATTAACGAAAATGAACGAACCTTAACTGGGACGTAAAACACCATGACTCAACCCAACTGTAAACAAGTAAACTGCTGGCGAACTAGAGACAATTTAAAAAAAAAAACCGAAGTAAAACGCTAACTTTGTTTGAATAGGACAGCGCAGAGTATAGACCGATTGGGCGAATAAATGAATACCGTCTTCTTGGTTTTAAAATAAAAAAATAAAACAATATTAAGATTTGTAAAGCTTTTGCACTGGTTTTGAAATGACAGTTTTGTGAATTATAAAATTCGAAAAAAAAATAGAAAAAAAAATAAGTAAAATGAAATAACACCGTTGGCTGAAAATTTCATGTTAGTGTTTAAACTTAAATGTATATTTCCTGAATGAACTTTTTATATAATGGACAGAAATTAAAAATTGCCTTTAAAAACATTTTACACAGAAAAAGTCTGAAAGCCTAAAAACGTCAGACATAATAATTTCTCTTAAAGTAAATGACGGATGTCTAAATGGTTACCGAATGACAAACTCGCTGATTATATATCATCAAGCATGATTGGAAAAGATGGCCTCAAAAATGTCCGATTCGACCGCGTCATTATTTTTACGTGCTACCATAAATAAAATATTTGAATCTGTGTCATCGGTAATTAGAATAAAGGTGAGTATATATAATAAGGTACAGTAACTATAATTAGAAATAATAAGATACTTCTAGTGCTGACTTTGAACAGATACCAAATTTAATAGTATATTCTATACCAGTATGCAGTGATGAGGTTGCCGTGCTTATACATGCTTCTAACATTTTATTTTAAAAGGTAGTCCGAAAATTTTAAAATTTGTCCTAACACCTGATTCTTTTTTTTTTTTTTTTTTTTTTTTTTTTTTCTTTTTCTTTTTTTTTTTAAAGAAAAAGTCCGCAATTTATTCTCTTCTTTCATTACACAAAATTAAATACAAGAATAAAATAAAACAAAATATGCTCAAAATAGTCTTCAAACCAACACCTTAAATTCCTGAATATTTTTGAAACTAATATATTTGTTCCTTATCTTAAGTTAAGGGTGATCACTAATTAATAAAATTGAAACCAGACAAAAGTTTTAGATTTCCCAGTTGAAAATTAAAAATCCAAAAAAACTATAGTTATCAAATTTTAGTAGGGTATTTCTAGGGATTACTAATTCTTTAAAAGCTAATAGTTGGAAAAATTATCAATAATCATTATCTAAAGTAAAAAAAAAAGATTACAAAACAAAAAGTCATCATAGTTTGCTGTATGCTCAAATTAAGGAGGGAGAGTTTACCGTTTTTGTGGGTTAATTAATATTATGGAATAAAAGGTCGAAAAATATTTATGTGTACCAAGGCCCCAAATAGGATTCATTTTGACAAAAAACAATTACACGATTTTTTTTATTTTTAATTACAAACTCTCGAAATTTTAACCGCATAAAAATTAATGATTCAACAGTAGATCTTTCCTATCACAAACAACGGATGTCAAGCCGTCTTCCCAAAAAACAAAGTATCATTAATTAGTTGAATTAAAACATGTGATTATCAAATTTATTACATTGTGTATAGACCATCATATCTAATTGGTCTCGTATTTTAAGCCAATTTGACAAAACCGGAGACAATTAAATCAAGAAATACCTCATTAATTCCTTAACAAAATAGTTATATGGAAAGATTTCTGATGATAATCTATCATATTAAAAATGGTTGTTATTTTGTTTATTCAGTCTGGCTTTTGGAACGGTTTTTTTTTCCGTGAACATATTCTGCATACTCTTGTCAGATGGGACTTGTAAAAGCATCGTTTTACTAAAGATTACAAATAATGCCTAAACTATTGCTAATTATGACAAATATTTTAGGTACAGCGGTGCAGGATATTTAATTTCCTTTTTTTTTTTTTTTTTTTTTTTTTTTTTTTTTTTTTTTTTTTTTTGACTTATTTACTTATTTATATTTTAGAAACATTTCGAATAATCTTTCAATGCACAAATAAACACCTCAGTGAAGATTAACAAATGACTTGTTGCTTGATGACGAAGGAGAAAATTGTTCCAAGTGCCAAAACATATTTCAACATTAAAGCTAATTTTCATTCTGTTCATTACGAAACAACTTAAATTTCTCGATGCAAATTATTTAAATGTGCATACAACATTCATTCAGTTTCCTTTTCAAAAACAATCAGAAAGAAAATAAGATTTAATACTTTAAATATTTTTTTAATAAGAAATATAACTTTCATTATCATATTTAATAAATTGGTTCATTACTTTTGAAATGCCAGAATCAAAATTAAATGCTTATAAAAACACGTACTGATCAAATCGCCAAGCTAAACGTCTGCGTTGTTCTTTATAACGTCATGAACGTTTTTACAAACATTGACGTGGTTTAGTAGCATCTAAGGCAATGAGAAATAATCTGAACTTTTATCAATCATCAAACAATGAAATCCATATAAATTTGCCAAATTTATTCGAGGTGTACTTTCTTTCAAAAGTTCAATTCTAAAACTATTAGAATGATCAATAGTTACATCTTCGGATGTTATATATATATATATATATATATATATATATATATATATATATATATATATATATATATATATATATATATATATATATAAAAGCATGCAAACTCCTAAGTTTTCCGACTTAAATTTCGTTATCATAATAAGTTCTTAACTCTTAAAAAAGGTAAAACATCGGTTCAGTTCCGGAAGACAAACTTTAAACGAACAAAATTAATACTTGTGGAAAAACGTGTTTAATTTATCTCCATTTATCTTTTCTATATAAACGATTATATATATATATATATATAACGATTTATATGCAGTTTTTGTTTGGTGATTGACCTTTGAAAATAAAAATTATTTGTTAGCATAAAAACGGCATTCCCATGGGGAGTAATTTTTCTGGTTAACCCGTTACGATATAAACCGATTAGGCAACAAATGAACCAGGGCAATATTTATCGTTTCGCATTACTATATCAAATAAGGTAATCATCATATTGCCCTTATCCTTGTTTTAATTTTGGCCAATAAAACACGAAACTATCAGCAAATGTCAATTCATTTTACTACCAATTTGTCACATCTCTTCTCCATCTAATAGAAAAAACACATTACTCAGACACTGACTACATAACGAAATTATATAACTTTGTGTCATTGGAAATCAATTTCAAATTGGCATTTATTGATATGTATCTATATCAGCCAATCATAGTTAATTGCCTATTACTGAATAAATTAGATGTATATTTTAACGATTTACTTCCATATCACTGAATGAAATCCCTTGTTATGTTATTGTTAAATATTATTAGTATCATATCATTATTTTTATTATTATTATCATCATCATCATCATCATCAACATCATCCGTATTATTGTTATTATTATTATTATTATTACATTTTTATAATTACTATTTATTACATTTATATTTATTTATTAAGGCTAAAAGCTATTTCCCTTTTTTTTTATTCCGGACTCATTTACTCATTTAAAACTTATAACTAATAAGCGAATTTTTATGTTATTCTAATTTTACACGTCAATTGTTGATTTGAAAGGATAATGCCTAATGATGATACTCGTATTTTCCGTTTCCATGCACGTGCATTTCAGGATGAGTCAAATGAGAGACAACGCGGGAATACAGGAGAGAATACAGGTATTCTGTGTAAAATTTAAACTTTGGTGAAAACAATGATTTAATCGTTGTCGTAGAAAACGCTTAACCCCAAGGGCGCATTTTCCATGTGCTGATAGAATTGTTTGGAAGAGGATAGAGGGACTTTTCTATATTAGTAAATTAATATATCAATGGGGAATTTATACATGAACAAACAATTGCTTCAGGTATGCAGTGTCAAAGCTAAATTCCAATAATTTGATGCTTTCTTGCTGTCTTATCAGGCGAAAATGAAATAATTAAGATATTCAATTGATGATATAAAGAAGCAAGCATTTGGATGCCCTTAATACGTCGGCAGGGACACGAATTATAAATTTAAACTCAAATCCATTAGTATATTACTTCTCTCTTTTTACCTTTATTTCGCTAGCCACAAGCACGTGCAATTTGGATTTATCTTTTAATTCATTAATTATTTAAGCATCTATTGTTGATTTTATTTCATGTATTCTTGCATTGTATTTTGCCGGAAACCACGCAATAATAAATTCAGCATAAAAGACCCAATTTAAGTAAAATGGACTCGATAAAGATCAACTTTCATTTTTATTGAGGTGAATACTCAATAGAGCATTTAGTAAAATATCATACTAATAACCTCAATCTCTTAAAAGCATATGTTGAAATTACCATGCATTTTACAACACAGTTTTTTAATACATTTTTTTTTCTTTCTTTTCTTTTTTTTTTTAAACTATCATGGAAACCTTTATCAGAAAAATAGCGCTGAATTAAAAGGAAATTTGAACTGGTTCCAAATTGACATTAATTATATTTTCAATACTAGTATTTGTAAACAAATTAAAGAAAATAGAGAAGAGGTATTTAGGAGGCAAGGGTTTATCTGTGTAGTAATACAGCTTTAACCCGTGAAATATTGATTGGCAGTTCCGATTGGCCAGAAAACCAGCAGGTTTTCTGTCAAAATAGTGATAATTTTAGGGATTAACTTATTGGCAGTAACAGTATTTAAGTAATTACTCCACTGTAGGCCACTTTTGTTTATTAATATATTTACATGTTTCATAAAGATTTGTTAAATCCTATTAAGTCGATGGGAGGGGGTAGGAAAGAGGTGTCTGATAGACGTTTTTGTCATATACACGACTTTTCAGTTGTTTGGGCACATCAGCTAATACTATTCAAAATTAATTTTTATGTTCAAATTTTGTACTTTTATCCATTTTTCTTAAAAATAATTAAATATCGATTTTGAAAACAATTAGAGAAAAGATGTTTCAAAATCATTCTGAAACTATGACCTGTATAGAACATAAAAATGATTTACTTGCAAATACAAATGTATGACTTTTGTCTTCATAATGTATCCTATTTATTAATAGGTTAAAATGTTACAACCAAGTTGTGTGATATGGATGTAAAACAACCGATTTATTAATTCTGATTATTTCTGAATATTTGGCCAGAGACAATTTGCAGAATTGTTTTCCGGTCAAAAAAAAAAAAAAAAAAAAAAAAAAAAAAAAAAAATTCCCGAAAACATTCTCTGTCAATGTTGTCATGTGCTATTTTTGAAACTTTATGAAATAATGAATTAACACTTAGCACATGATAATGCATATCTTATCTTTCATAAAAAATATTTCATTTTTATGAGTTTTTGGCAAAGGCTTGAACTTCTGAGATTTTAATTTGATTTTTTAAATTTGAACAGTTTTTTAAAAATAAGCACTGGTTGTCTATGCTTTATTAGAATGTTCGGTTTCACTTAATAAATAAATAAATAAATAAATAAATAAATAATAATAACAAAAACAACTCCATTGTATTAAAATACTTATAAAGAATAAAATAATTCCATGTGTCTGAAATTATTAAAATTTGAAGAAAAATACAAAATTTTATTTAAAAAAACACACACAAACCAACAGCTACTGATTTTTTTTAAATCTTTATATTATCAGTGAAACTGTTATTCAATAATGTAATGTGTTACTTCTGATTTGCATTATTTCATAAAAATTAAAGTTCAAGTTCTTTATTTCTCACATTGTATATTTACAACATAGAGAACATTTAAGTAACAAACATATATAATAATCAAAAGTAGCACATGACAATTTTTAATATAATTTATATTATTAAGTTTTAATAATTAAACAACATGAATACAGTTTAAATACAGTTTTTCTGAAAAAAATCTTTCTCCATATTATTATTATTATTTATTTATTTATTTATCTATTTTATTTTCATTTTTTATTTTCTTTTCATTATTTTTTTTTCTATTCTTATTTTATTTTATTTTTTTTTCTATTCACATAAAAAGTTTGATATACAGTGATAAATATCACAAAAAATATAGTTACTAATTCATGTATTATTTTTAAAATTAAAAAAGGATAAGCTAAATAGAATAATAGAAGAGTTTTTTACAAGCTTTTTTTTAAAAGAAAAAATTGTTAATAATTTTGCTACTCACTTGATTTTAGCTCGCCTGACTTTGCAAGCAACGCCGATTGATTTGAACTCAAGTTGAACACAGACTGAGCCGAATTACTCAGTGCGTTTATAAAAGTCGACCTCCACGTGGAGTATGGTAAGGAAACCGGAGAGTCTTTAAACCCGGGCCCACGGGCTGCACTTAGCGATCCCGCCAGAGACGATGTCAAATAGGAAGCTGGCGATAAAATTGATTCACTTGGCGACGGCCTAGACCGTTCAGTGTCTTGATTTCCAAGTCCTAAAAGTTCCTGTATAGCAAATGGTGTTCTTTGAGGAATTGTCCTGTCCCCAGAATGTGCTACTGGGCTACTAGAAAATGGAGATCCAAGTCCCAAAGTACCGGCTGCTGTAACACCTAGAGCCGCTGCATATGAAGGATGATGTGCAAAATTCATCATATTTACTATACGCTTACTATTATTAAATATTTATATAGATAATGTATTTGTTCGGTATCTGTCATAAAATATTAATTGTAATTTTAAACACTTGCATTACTCAGCTCAATGGTTGTTTTCATGTTTTTTTACACCTTGTTTTTTTTCTAAAAAAACGTAGAATAAATATCTATATTTTCAGCATACAAGCATATAATTTTTTTCAAAATCGCAAAGCTAAATATACATCTTCATTTCATATTTTCTTTTCCTTATTTCCATCATGATGCAAATTTCAATAAAAACAAAATGTTTCAGAATCAGTTTCTCTTATTTTGAAATCTTTTAAGGCAATATAATAATGATCCTGAATTATTAGCTTTTGTCTATACATATATTGATCATATACGCCCATTTTATCGAATTATCCATTACCTCGCCTGTCAATCAATTGGCTTAAGCCAATGCATACGCTCTACATCGGTGAAATGTGATTAGCCGCGTTATCCTTTGCCATCATGCTTATTTCCTATGTAATGAGATGTCCCACGGCGGCTTACAAAGCCAATGAAATAAGATGCATAGATGCGTGTGAAGGGATTTCCTAAATGCCATATTTTCGCGCCATTTTTTCCAGATTTTCAGACACAAATAGAAGGTGAATTATCCATAATGTACCATACTTCCACAACAAAACAAACACTTGACACGACAATTCAAAGAGTAATAACGACAGGTGAAACATGCTTTGTTAATTTGTTAATTTACTTGAATCAAAACTAATTAACTTCTGTTTAATTTAATTTAAAATACGGAATTCTCCTAAAAAATGGATTGAAATTTTACAAAAGACATTAAAGAATTATAGTACTTTGTTGTTAGTTTTTAAATTCCAATTCATTCGGAAAATGACTGGGAGCAGATTTATAAAATAAACTTTTTTTAAGAAAAGCATTTCGTTTGAACTTTCAAGTACTACAGCACGCGTTTGAAGGCGAGTGTTCTTTACAGAAAAGTAAACGTTTCAAAAAGCTGGCACTGTATGATTTTGGAGTAAAAACACCGAGTTATAGCTGAATTTATACCACTCAATATGCACTTTTCTTTTTAGAGTTCTACTAGGAGACATGGTAAATAAGTATTGTCTACGTTTTAAGGTTTTGATTAAAAACAAAATTTAAAAATGAGTTAGCCCTTTTAATAAAACCTTTATCACACTTAGAATGATGATGATGATGATTATTATTATTATTATTATTATTACACATGTATTATTATGTACCACTTTAAAATGTTATACAATAATACTGGCACATGACATTATTATTATTATTATATAATGATTTGGACTTTTTAACTCAAAATACATAATTAAATATCAAAGTACATTAAAGGGATCTGTTTTATTTCTTTTATACTCCGATACTCCTGATATTGATTTCAGTGAAACGTTCAAAAGACGACGTAGAAAATTACATTTTTGAACTATATGTATGTGTTATTATGCTACCAATCAAAATACAAAAGTTTTATGCATAAACATGCATTTCAATATCAATGGTAGACATAAGTTTAAAAATAAAGGAAAAAATAAAAAACAGCATATTGATACTAGAAAACTAAATATAGCAAGTGAGAATATTAAAGGGAAATGACGGATCAAAACCCAATCTTATAAGGTCATCTATGATTCATGGTTTTAGGGATGATATTGGATTGTCAGCTTTGCCGACTATTAGTGTTCATTAACGTTCCAGTAATAATTTACGAGTTCTGAGATGACACGGAATTGTCAGCTTTTCCCCTGTTTAGTGTTTTTTAAGGAGTCAGTAATAGCCTACAAAATCTGAATTTTGGATTTGGATTGCCAGCTATGATAAGTTGAAGTGTTCCTAGTAACATTCAAGAGTTCTTAGATGCTTTTGAACTGCTATCTTTGCCAAATGGTAGTGTTCCTTCAGTTGGCAATAATGGATTCCCGTTCTTAGATAACATTTGATTGCCAGCTCTGCCCAATAGCAGTGTTTCTAGAAGTCTCAATAATTATTTACAAGTTCTAGGATGGCATTAAATTGACATCTTTGCCCAATGGTAGAGTTACTTCAGTTGACAGGAATAGATTCAAGTTCTTAAATAACTTTGGATTGCCAGCTTTGCCTACTGGCAGTGTTCCTCGAGTTCCTAGAACAAAATTACGCGTTCCAAGATGGCAATGAATTTAATGGATACATATACATTACGGATTAATATGCTTCGTGTTTATGTCGAAAAAATATGTTGAATAATGTTGAAAAACATGTTGGGAAATAATAATTCTTGAATGTGCCATCTAGTGTTAAAATTTTTTATAAATTTTTAATCCGTAG
>CM056595.1:17737314-17744814 GCA_029721355.1 Tegillarca granosa
CAATAAACTGAAATTAGGAGAAAACTCACGACTAATTGGACACGCACTTATCATTGTATAAATTTCTATCGCCGATAAATTTGTTAAGGCCTCCTTATTCTCGGTTGGAATTCTTTTTTGGCCTTAGACATATTAAAGTCCAATCAGACGTTTTATTGCATCAATTTGATGAAATCAGCTATAACATTTATTAAAGAAGACCTTCGTATTTTCTAATTCTTATTATCTCGTTCCCGTAATCAGATTATAGGCCACTCACAATGAATTTCTTCTCATTTAAGCTACACGAAAAGGTTTCACGCACTTGCATTTGACGAGATTCAGATAAATTGAAGGAAATGATTTACCATTTGAAAAATGTCAATAGATTTTCTGGTATTTGAACTCCTAAACGACTGCCAAGTCATGCTTGAGGTTTTTAACAGAATTGTAAATTTGAAATTTTACAAAGAATAGGGATTTGCTTCAAAGAAAAGAAAAGAAGGGAAGAAAAAAGTAGAATACCGGTATTTAGGTATCTAAAATGTCCAAAATTAATCGAACAATCAATTTGTACAACTAGAAAAAAAAAACTTAAAGTGCGTATTTAAACCCAAACGCAAAAATACTTACCGTTTTTCTTAATTTGAGACGGACCAAAAAAAAAACCTGAATTGCATTGTTAAACACTTTGTATTCGGAAGTTTGAAAATTTACTGATTGATCTGTAGTGCAATGTAATCAAAGTTAGTGTTTCAATTTTAAAAGTAAATTATTATTTTTTTAAATTTTGGTTTTTTTTCTACTTCGTCTTGTAGTATTGCAATACGTTGTACTTCCCAAAATGTTTCCGAATCCATTTAATTCGTTTCAAATATATATGTTCTGAATTTCACTAGATTCGTGATTTTCACCATTCTTGTTTCGTGTAAAATCGTTACAGTAATTGTTTTAGTTGAACAATTAAAGTTTTCAATGCTTCAGCTAAACCATTGTTTAAAATCGGTCCACATCCGTACTCATCTAACTACATCGAAATAGCTGTACTAATTTCCTTTGACATATCCTGAATTTGTGTCGTCAAATAATGTGATAATTTGATTAGTTTGACATATGAATAAAGTATTTTTGTCAAGAAAGAATAGAAATTCTATTAATACAAATATGACACAGTGTTATTAAGAATATCATATTTGCATCAATTCATATTAGCAATAAAGGTCATTACTTTGTATTCAGTTTAACTTATTAATTTATAATGTGAAATTTGATTAGGTGATATAAAAATATCAAGCACTAGAAAAATCAATGTTGATTAAAATGTAACGGTATTATGCAAATTCATTATGAACATTTTAACATCAAAATGAAACATAATTTCTAAAAAATATATATATACTACTTAAAGTGCCTTGCAAAACGTTACACATGTTGCTCTTACAGTTTTGTAGAAGATGTTTTCAGTCATCACTATTGTTTGTATCCGTAAAACAAGCATTACCTAGTCAGTAAATATAAGAACAAAATCACTGCAAAATAAGCTGAACCATTGAACCATAAGTAAAGAATATAATTATAAAACAAAATAATTAAATCAAGCAAAGACTGAAAAATAAAGAGCAAATGATAGAATTCATGGAACCAGTTTTAGAATCAAAGTTTGGTCAAAATCTTCCTTACAATAAAGTATATGGCATTGTAATTATAAATCAAGAACTAACAAGCATGTGTAGATTTCGTTCGAGGGTGGAAATGCAAAAGGTGTCGCCTTAATAAATAAAATGTATGAAGTTGTAGATTGATCAAAATAGTGCAAAATATATTCAACAAAAACAATACCCAAAGAGACCCAGTGAGTATGAAACTATAACCGTTTAACGTGGTTTACCGAAGATAATAAGATTTACAAATGCTATTTGTTAAGAACTTTCAACTTGAACGTTTTACCAAAATATTTAATAGGCTTTGTTACAAAATGTATTTTCTCAAAAACCATCGATTCATGTAACAAGCTAACATATAACTAAGTCGAAAAAGCTACCTAATCAGTGCTTTAGAAAGTTTCTTCTTTGATATTGCTTCCATTGCAACCGACGATGGTAGTAATATCAAAAAGTAACTTACCGTTGAAAACGCTTAAAGTTCGGCCTAAAATATGTCTCTATATACAATGTACATATCTTAGTTCTATTGTTATTATTATTTTCTCCCCTTTCTTTTGCAATTTCTTCTGTACCAAAAGCACGACTTATAGTTACCATTTTGTATTGGTTTAGACCAAGAAGTGTTGTTGCTATGATCATTTTTCAAACACAAACTTGGATTTTAAAATGCATCTAATTTTGTTTGCTTTTATACACCATGTAAACAAGGTATATTATACCATGTCCTTAGATATTTATTTTGCTCGCATCATAACGTCCACACTGATGGACGAATTTTGAAGAAGCTTGGCACACTTGTATACCAACATAAAATGATATGACGAATACCAAATATAGCTTTGTAGGTCAAGCGTCAAGAATACAAGCTTAAATCTTGGATTTAGCCCCATAAGCGACGTTGAGGACGGGAGATTATTTGTCTCTCTCAAGGGACTGCTCAAGTTATTTTTTCATCAAATTCTCAGTGTCTTTTTTATTCTTATTTATTTATTTATTTATTTATTTATTTATTTATTTATTTATTTATTTTTTTATTTTATTTTTTTATATTGTATTTTGGAGGTTATCATCGTTAAGTGGTTACTCTAAAATCACCTTCACTAAAACACACTTTTGCTATGAAATCGTCCTCTAACTGAAAAGTCTCATATGAAATTATCATTACCAATTGTTTTGCTTCAGCTTTGCTTTTTCACAAAAAAAAATTTATTTGCGGATAGTATTGTCTGAACGATATGGTTTTGCATAATGCATATGTTTTTCAAATGAAATTAAAAGGCCAGATTATTCATCCATTCATCCATCCATCCATTCATTCATTCATTCATTCATTCATCCATATACTCATTTATTTATTTATTTATTTATTTATTTACATTTTTTGTCTATTTCTTTGAAACTACATTTATTATTTTAAAAAGGTTCCAAAATGCATCGATTAGGTGTGTACAACGATTCTATTTTTATATGTGTAAATACTGTTGCACTTGTTAAAGCTATAAATCAGTTAAATGGAGTTTACACATCTATGATTTTATGTTTGTGCACTAAAACACACTTTGTGCAATTTAACAAGACTATTTTAAAATGTTAATTCTTTTTTATGATTTTTTTTTTTTACAAAAGTTGTACAAGATTAAATATTGGCAATAACATCTTGTCTAATTTTACGCAAATTACCTCAAATCATCGAATTTTAACTTTGTTAATTAAAACATTATATTTTCACTTACAATTGATTAATTATATTTCTATTTTGTCCAAATAAAGTAATTAAAATTGTCATCGTAAACTTTTTATTGGCTTCGTCGAGGAATTCGAGGACACTTCATGTTTCAATGTGCTTTGTATTACATATTGCTAATAGCATATGCACCGTGATAACCCTATTTCCGGCTTCTAGATTATCGGGTGGGGAAATGATTAGTTCTATTTTAATTCTTTTTAAAGCAAGATAATTTGCATGTAGCCGCTCTTTTATATTGAAAAACAATAATGACAAAACGTGTACAGCATGCATCATTTCATCGGGTAGAGCGTTAATACAGAATAGCGGTAGAAGCAATGACTCAGGAATGATATGAACAAGTGTAGAATATATATTCAAGGTAAATGATTAAAATCTAATCAATCTAATTAAATTCCGTACCAATTGCTTAATTATCATTATGGAACGATAAGTGATTGGCATTATTTATCATATTACTAAATGGTATTGTGAATTGATTTGTATTATTGGGTGTTAATTATATTGGATACCCTTATGGGTTTGGTGTATAATGCGGACATTATCATTCCTTTCTATCTGTACTAAACGGTAAACCATCAGGTAATTAATAAAATTCTGGGGGTTTGTCCAACCTACAAATACATTTATACATTGTTTGCATTGTTATTAAGATATTAGTGATTTTGAATTAATATTTCATTCCACTTATTTGCAGGTTTTTACTTCCATTGGGCACCTGAAGAGCTTGTATAGAGATGGCTAAAGCGTGTGATGGCTAGATTGTATCAAATAAGATGGAGTTTGTCTATAGATGGCTATAGCGTGTGATGGCTAGATTGTATCAAATAAGAGGAAGTTTGTCCATAAATGGCTATAGCATGTGATGGCTAGATTGTATCAAATAAGATGGAGTTTGTCTATAGATGGCTATAGCGTGTGATGGCTAGATCGTATCAAATAAGATGAAGTTTGTCTATAGATGGCTATAGCATGTGATGGCTAGATTGTATCAAATAAGATGGAGTTTGTCCATAAATGGCTAAAGTGTGTGATGGCTAGATCGTATCAAATAAGATGGAGTTTGTCTATAGATGGCTATAGCATGTGATGGCTAGATTGTATCAAATAAGAGGAAGATTGTCTAGGGATGGCTATAGCGTGTGATGGCTCGATCGTATCAAATAAGAGGAAGTTTGTCTATAGATGGCTATAGCATGTGATGGCTAGATTGTATCAAATAAGATGGAGTTTGTCCATAAATGGCTATAGCGTGTGATTGCTAGATCGTATAAAATAAGATGAAGTTTGTCCATAATGGCTATAGCATGTGATGGCTAGATTGTATCAAATAAGATGGAGTTTGTCTATAGATGGCTATAGCGTGTGATGGCTAGATCGTATCAAATAAGATGGAGTTTGTCTATAGATGGCTATAGCATGTGATGGCTAGATTGTATCAAATAAGATGAAGTTTGTCTAGGGATGGCTATAGCGTGTGATGGCTCGATCGTATCAAATAAGATGAAGTTTGTCTATAGATGGCTATAGCATGTGATGGCTAGATTGTATCAAATAAGATGCAGTTTGTCCATAAATGGCTATAGCGTGTGATTGCTAGATCGTATCAAATAAGATGAAGTTTGTCCATAAATGGCTATAGCATGTGATGGCTAGATTGTATCAAATAAGATGGAGTTTGTCTATAGATGGCTATAACGTGTGATGGCTAGATTGTATCAAATAAGATGGAGTTTGTCCATAAATGGCTATAGCGCGTGATTGCTAGATCGTATCAAATAAGATGGAGTTTGTCTATAAATGGCTATAGCATGTGATGGCTAGATTGTATCAAATAAGAGGAAGTTTGTCTAGGGATGGCTATAGCGTGTGATGGCTCAATCGTATCAAATAAGAGGAAGTTTGTCTATAGATGGCTATAGCGTGTGATTGCTAGATCGTATCAAATAAAATAGAGTTTGTCTATAGATGGCTGTAGCGTGTGATGGCTCGATCGTATCAATTTTTCCTATTTGCCTTGATTTAAGTTGAAGTATATTCCTTGATGGTTATAATATGCTACACACGTCCTCTTCCCGAATTAAGTGGTTTTAGTGACCGAGTGGTCTAAAGCGTGAGACAATGGATACATTGTCTCTTACTGCTTAGGTTCGAACCCCACTCGGGCAGATCCTAGTGAGAAAAATTTCGGTCGGTAGTTTTTTCCGGGCACTATCCCAGAACTTACCGTCTTGCTTTAAGTGAAAGAAGTTTGACTGGAGTGTAAAACACGAGTATTCCGCTCTTCACTCTCTTCCTAATTAAAGCTTTTTTGTGACTCTTGTGGTCGACATAACAAATCGGTACTGTAGGTTACATATCATGTCATTAAGAAATTTGTGAAAGTAAAAGAAACTTACGCCAATATGTAAATCAACCAGTTACAACAGATTTTATTCAGAAAAACTCAATGTAATTGAACTAATGTACATCGGGAAATTTTCGCGTTTGTATTTTTACAGACCATCATCTGATTTTGCGAAATAAAAGTACGTGAATATATTAAAATGCCGATACTCACAAAAATTAGCTGGAACAAAACTGTCCCGATTTACATTAAAAAAATGTGCAACATTATCAAATAAACTTATTCCGAGAATCTGAAAAAAAACAAGGCATTTACATTTGTGATATAAATTATGTGACAAAGATAGGTTATGATTCCTTATGTCTGAGTAAGAAATGTCAAAGGACTCTTCAAAGCAATTTTCAGGTTATTCAACCGTTTTTTTAATGGTTGTAAATAAAAAATATCATAAATTTCTATGTGCTTATTATGGCTTCTAAATAGACATTATGACGTTATATCTATATCTTCCTTATTATAAGAATCCTAACAATCGTTTTAATAACGCAAAAAAAAAAAAAAAAAAAAAAAACATAATTATATTAGTACTAACATTAATGAAAATATTTTTGTAGTTATTCTAGTGTAATTTTTGTTTTTTTTTTCGTTTCATTGGTCATTGCATTGCCAAACAAGTGTTACCGTTTCTTGCCTACAAGCAGTTCTATACCACTATTCTATTTGTTCTTTTCTGAAACAAGAAACTTTATATTATAGTTATGCATTCTTTATATTTTTAATGCATACAAGGGTTGTAAGGCTCTTTTTTAACATACACATGTACACAGGTTGTTAAAGAAATAGACTGTCATTGCATTCCTAAATACTTGTTCCGTTTCTTCCCTACAAACATTGTTCTAGTTGCTCTTTTTTTAAACAAGGAATAAATTTAGAAAAAAAAATAATATGATTTGTATTTTTAATATTTTTAGCCTACAAGGCTCTTTTTTGCGTTTTTTACATGTACACCTGTTGTTAAATAAATAGATTTTGTTTGGGTCCTTCCAATCGTACCTTAAACCACACCACTGGACATTATTTTGTTTGTTAAATCAGACGACCGTCCAAAATCGGATATTTTATGTATCTTTGTATTGTCTTTTTAAAACCTCGAGGACTGAGTGGTCGAAAGCTTACACTTACTGACCACAAAACATTTCCCTCCCCGAATCATTCTCTGAACAGATATTAGTGTGAGGAAGTTTGTCAGTTTGCATTGCCTCTCCCGACAATATCGATTTTCTCCGATATCTCTGAACTTTCTTTTTAGATAGAGTGAATAATTTTGACTGGGGTGCAAAGCATCATTTGTCTACTACACTATAATGTGTGTTTTTACCTGTACCCTGGTGTCATAAAGCTTTTTTTTTATTTATCGTTGAATACATTCAAAAAATGCCTTATGACATTGGCATAATCTTTTACTTTTTCGTAATTTTGTTTGCATTGGGAGTTGTTGTCAGGTACATTATTTTTATTTACTAATTGCTTCTTTTATTCGTCATGCATGGTGAACATATAGGCATATTTTCCGAATTTTTGCATGCAAATTATAATTGCTAAATACGTTGTGATGCAAACTGGTACCAAAAAATAACCATTAAGCATTATCTATCAAAGAAACTTAACTAAGAAATTAGGTCTATCTTAAGGGGGGATTCAAAGTATTACGAATAACAGATGTATCTTTAATCATACTTGGATTGCGGTATTTATTTATTTAT